>JARBWK010000010.1:58687836-58881452 GCA_030556195.1 Anolis apletophallus | reverse complement strand
GAAATCCTGTTGTTTGAATGTAGAGGCCTGATTCTGGGTTGCTGGCTTTTCCCCCTCAGTGGGAAGAAATCCTGTTGTTTGAATGTAGAGGCCTGGATTCTGTTGCTGGCTTTTTCCCCTCAGTGGGAAGAAATCCTGTTGTTTGAATGTAGAGGCCTGGATTCTGGGTTGCTGGCTTTTTTCCCCTCAGTGGGAAGAAATCCTGTTGTTTGAATGTAGAGGCCTGATTCTGGGTTGCTGGCTTTTTTCCCCCTCCAGTGGGAAGAAATCCTGTTGTTTGAATGTAGAGGCCTGATTCTGGGTTGCTGGCTTTTTTCCCCTCAGTGGGAAGAAATCCTGTTGTTTGAATGTAGAGGCCTGATTCTGGGTTGCTGGGCTTTTTTCCCTCAGTGGGAAGAAATCTTGTTGTTTGAATGTAGAGGCCTGATTCTGGGATGCTGGCTTTTTTTCCTCAGTGGGAAGAAATCCTGTTGTTTGAATGTAGAGGCCTGGATTCTGGGTTGCTGGCTTTTTCCCCTCAGTGGGAAGAAATCCTGTTGTTTGAATGTAGAGGCCTGGATTCTGGGATGCTGGCTTTTTCCCTCAGTGGGAAGAAATCCTGTTGTTTGAATGTAGAGGCCTGATTCTGGGTTGCTGGCTTTTCCCCTCAGTGGGAAGAAATCCTGTTGTTTGAATGTAGAGGCCTGGATTCTGGGATGCTGGCTTTTTTCCCCTCAGTGGGAAGAAATCCTGTTGTTTGAATGTAGAGGCCTGGATTCTGGGATGCTGGCTAATCAGTGGCTAGCAATGCCCTCTGTCTGGTGCCTTAGAATTTTGGAGTGGCGAGGCTGTCCAATCAAAGGACTTTATGCAAATAGCTGCCACATATCCGCCCTTCCGCCCTCCGCATACACACATACACACAAACATTCCGTTTTATAAACGTATAGAGATATACAGATACAGATACAGATGCAGACTAGATCATTAGGGGAAAGAAGCAGCAGGTGATACTCATAGTTTTCAGCAGTGTATACACACTGCTTTCTAACACAAACCTTTCTGACATGCACACTCTCTTTACCAATGTGTGTCTCGTACTATGTCTTTGCCTCTCTGTTCTCCAAAATAAGCTTTTTCCTACCACAAGACTTGCCTTTGTCCAAGGAGGAGCAAAGTTACCATGTTTTCTTTCTTCTTATGAACTTCACATTCCAAAGATGATTGCTGTAAATTTCAGCCCTTCACTCCTATTGAATATCAGTAATCAGCCATTCTGGACCATGAACCTGCCATTTCACTAATAAACAATATGGTTACCACAACTAAGCCAGCATTCATAGTGTTATGAAAGCATACTGATTTGAAGTGCATATATCAGTGACATATTTTCAGTCCTAGTGTTTACTGTTAAGTATGGAGAAAGCCAGCTAAGCCAGTGAGTAAATGATGTCAATGGACCCAGTCCTCCATAGGGTGTTCCAGGTACCTGGGATTGGACTTGTATTTTCCTTCTGTAGAAGTTCTACAGGATCAGGGCCAAGAAAAAAAGGCTCAGAGTAGCACTTTAAATTTTGAAACAGCTCTATGAGGTGAGTTCCCTTACTTGGATAAGGCAGGTTGTTCACACTCAGATCTTAGAAGTGAAAGTTGTACATGAGCTACAGGAATACAGAGCTAGGATTATGTCACACCAGAAGTCTGGAGCCAGCCTAGGAAATAATGCATGAAATTTTTAGTGTGCCACATTAGAACTGTAGGCAGTAAATAATGCATTTAATGTATTTTGAGATATTTTAGGTACTGAAGGCAAAGCTTGAATGTGCATGTTGTTGATTAAACGGAATGGAGGGGAGAGGCTTAAATGTTTTAATAAGGGCAATAAAAGGAAATGTGTAGGAGGCAATGTATTTGAATTTATTGGCATAGTAAAACATGGTTGCTTTTAGGTTTAGTTATCTTTAGTTTTATAAATGTATATGTTTTGTAGTGTTTTGACAACTGCTATAGAATGCAAATATGTTATGCAGGCTTGGCATCTTTGCATGGGTTTGTTCATGCCCCTAACATCTAGCTGATAATCAGCATTTTATTTTGAGTTTATTTTAGAGAGTATTTAAAGACTGCAAGTGAAGAATGAGAAAAAAAGAATGAAAACAGTGAATTTCTCCTATTATTGAAGGGTGATATAATGTAAATGAATTCATTGGGCTCATAGACAAAAAGAAAAGAAAAGAAATTGTGAAAGATAACAACTAGTATAGTGTTTTGAGCAATTGGACTGTGCTTCTGGGCTTGATTCCTGTTCAGCCATGGAGATAAGCACACTCTCAGCCTCAGAAGGCAAAGACAAACCATCTCTGAACAACCCTTGCCAAGAAATCTGTATGGTAGAATCGTCTTCAGGGAGTCATACATTGGAAACAACTTGAAAACATGCAACAGCAACAGCATTATTATGGCCACAAACTAACCCCCTATGTTAAAGGCTAGGCCAAATTAATTACATTCTGCCATTATCTGAATACTGTCAATGAAAGAGAGGATTTGAGGACTCTCTGTGTCAATTTGGAGGTGGAAAGACTAAGAAACAGCTTGTTTACATGGGTTTAAAGTTTGATGAGTGACCTCTAGCAGTTTGACAGGTATGCTCTTTTTTTTCCCCCTATAGATTTTTCTGAAGTTGGTGTGCTAGGCATTTTGCCTGAACACCCCCGAAAGAAGACACACGACAACAGTGGCTGGGTTTCCAATTGGGCAACATTTATTCAAATTGTTACCTATTTAATTGTCCTTAACCTTAACTCAAGGGGTGTCAGGAATTTGTTGAATCCAATTCAGGTAGCCACCCTACCTGTTTGATGTTAACTTGCTGGCAGAAAACTATGCTCCGTGACAACTGGCCAAGGCCATAACCAAACCTCCCGATCAACTAGAACTTTGATTGAGTATTAACTGGATGGCCTTCACCCCCAACCGGGGGGGGGGGGGGTGTATTGAATGCCCCCTGAAATCAGGAGTTTCCTATCTATTTTTCCGCTAGGCCTATTTATAACCACCCATCCATCTAGCCCCTAAACAGTAAAGGGGGGTAGGCAAAAAAAACCCCTAACAGTGGGGGAAAAACTCCTCCCCAGCTCCTTTTTACGGGCAACCGGGCTGATACTGTTAATGGGTGGGAGTGGTGGGTCGCTGTCTTCGCCGAAGTGAGCCTCTGGGGCTGGCTTCCTGTGGATGAAGCCACGCCCCCAGCTGCAGGGAGGCTCCATCTGGTTCCTCCCCTTTTCACTCCCCCGAGGGAGGGATGGCAAAGCTCCTTCCTCCCAATATGCATTGGGGGAAGGTGGCCTTGCCTGCCCACCCCCGAAAGAAGACACACGACAACAGTGGTTGGGTTTCCAATTGGGCAACATTTATTCGAATTGTTACCTATTTAATTGTCCTTAAACTTAACTCAAGGGGTGTCAGGAATTTGTTGAATCCAATTCAGGTAGCCACCCTACCTGTTTGATGTTAACTTGCTGGCAGAAAACTATGCTCCTTGACAACTGGCCAAGGCCATAACCAAACCAACCCGATCAACTAGAACTTTGAATGAGTATTAACTGGATGGCCTGCACCCCCAACGGGGGGTGGGGGTTCTTGAATGCCCACTGAAATCAGGGAGTTTCCCTATCTATTTTCCTCCACAGATTGGGGGTAGATGTCTATCTTGCCTCCCAACCCCCACCAAGTCTTCTAACACCCCTGCTAAGCCCTTCCGCAAATCTGCTAAGAATTGAAGGTTTGTATGCTGCAATAATAACAAATTGAATAGTAGCAAAAAATATCAAGATATATTGTCGACCAGCATAGTGTTATATAACATCACAATATCACTTCCAGTGCAATGTGTCACATATGTTACTATACTGTTAATACATACAATCACTGAGCTATAAAGACGCAAGCATAGAGTCTGAGTACCCCTATGGGTGATCCGGAGGCAATTCACTCATGGATTGAGACCGAGTCATACGGGGAGCCTTGGGGGTTGGAAGAGCTGGCAATCCGGAAAAAAATAATAGGGTTAGAAAAGGTATATTTTCCTCCGCACTGCTACAAACAAAAGGTATTATTAACAACTGAAAGAAAGTGGATTTTATTACTATCATGCGAGTCCCCGTTCGGATTAAATGAAACTTTATCTGTTCAAACGTTACTTTTATAACACACCTGGTGTACATTAGCTAAGTGCTATTTAAGCCAACTAGCCCTCTAACCCGGTGCTGCTTCCAGCCCGGAAGGACATTTGCATTAGCGATATGTATAAAGAAGCGCAAACGCGGTATGTACTGACCATTGAATGCTGTGATGATTATATGTTCTGTTATTCTTGTGATTGTATTTTGACTGTTCTGAACACTGGCCATGTAGTATTATGTTCACGGTTTGCCATTCCATACTCAGCAACCTTCCGTTTTGACCATGAGTCTTGATTTGATGACTACAACTCTGGGGAGGAGCGGCTAGAAGATACCAGCGCCCTGAGGAAGCGTGGGATACGCGAAATGGCCATCTTGGCATCGTCACCTTACCTCTTGCCGTAGGCGCCTGCCCATCGAGCAGTTTGCCAGCTCTTCCAACCCCCAAGGCTCCCCGTATGACTCGGTCTCAATCCATGAGTGAATTGCCTCCGGATCACCCATAGGGGTACTCAGACTCTATGCTTGCGTCTTTATAGCTCAGTGATTGTATGTATTAACAGTATAGTAACATATGTGACACATTGCACTGGAAGTGATATTGTGATGTTATATAACACTATGCTGGTCGACAATATATCTTGATATTTTTTGCTACTATTCAATTTGTTATTATTGCAGCATACAGATCTGCCCCTTTAATAGTGTATGGGATAGCGTTGTGTATTAGCAGTTTGCTATAGTGACATAATTGTTTGTGTATTGGAAGAATTGAAGGTTTCCCAGATCTGACAAGTGGACTCCGTCTCTCCTGAAAATGGAAGGGTTATAAAGGTTGAGATCCGATGGTCAATGTATGATCCGTTGGCTCCTGTCACCACGTTCCGCATGGCCCGGTTCACTCGCTTCCGTGCTCTCTCCAGCATCCTCACGTCCCCTCCACCCGACCACTTGCATCGTGGTGTGATGGCGGACCAAACGATGTGAACCCGGGGCCATGCCTGCCAAATCCTTTGTAAGTCTGCTCGGGCCTGCATGAACAGCGCCTTGCCTGACAGAAGGCCAAGGTCGTTACCACCGAGGTGGATCACCAACACATCAGGAGGAACACCACTCCTGGAGTCTAACAACAGGGGGAGCAGTCCGTCCCAGCATAAACCGCGTCTACCTCTCCATTCCACAGTGGCAATGGAGGCAAGGCCCAGGTGCTGTCCATAGGGGGTCTTGCGCATTTCCTTCTCAGCCCAGTAGATGTAACTGTGTCCGCACACCAAGACCCTCCGCCTATGCTCCAGCCCGGCCAAACCTGAAACAATAACATGTTACAACAGCACACTCCGTATGTAACCCTTATATGCCCCAGATTTCCATCTCCCCAGGGACTTAACCGCCTGGGCCTCGTAGCCCATTGCAGCGGCCGTTGATGCTGCGCCGATCCGAAAGGAATGTGTCCCAAATTTGTATTGGCCCAGGCCCAGCAAATCCAAACATTTGGCCGTAACCGTCCAGAATTGATACTTTGTAAGGGGTGTGTTATCCTGGTGACAGAAGAGGTAACCCGGTGTATTACCCCTGAGCGCTAGGAAACGGGCCATGGCCGTGACCGGGCACAAATCGCCATCTGCGGCGCCCGACAGTGCGATTAGGCACCCCTTCCCTTGCTGGTCAGTCTTAGATGTCCTCAGCTTGATCTCCAGCCTGCCCTGTCCCAATTTGGTGTCGGAATACAGCAAGGCCCGATGAGAGGAGTCGGATTTGGAGCCCGCGACCGACTCGCTTACCCGCAGTGCCCCAAAGAAAGCTGTCAAAGCTGCCGCGTGGAACAACTCCTGTTCGTATTGTGATTCACACACAGTAGGCCACAGTTGCCTAAGACCCTTCAGGATAGCGGGAGTTAGAGGCTGTCTGTCATCAGCTGGTTTCCCATGGTCCCTTGTCCACCCCGCTAGAATTTTATGTATGCGGAAGTCATTGGTTGTGTCAGGCATGACCTGGGCCTTGAACCAGTAGAACACACACCAAGGACTTGTCCCTCAATAACAATAACACAAAGAGCTGACTGGAAATCTATACAATTCCAGCATACATGAGGTCTGTGAACACAAGTGTGAATGAGGTGAGGGCTATCCCCGTGGGGCCGGGAAACCTGGAGGGGAACGGAGCAGGCCGATCCTAACCACCCACCCGGGGCGTGAACTCGGGCGGGCCCAACCAACCGGGAGGAAATACCCCACCCGGATCCCAAAGTAACAGAAAATGAAATTATCACAGGAGCAAGATTCTCCAAGTGTAAAAGTCACCGGTCAGCAGTCAGAGGGGTGGATGAGCTTCACGTGGGAAATCCCCATCAGTTCAAACAAGGCGGCGAGGGTGTAGTTCTACCTCACGTCGGGCGGCGTGATGACGCGTCAGGCACGGTGGGCGGCAATCCTTTCCAATTAAAGGAGCCGCGGGCCAGCCCGCAATGGGAGAGTGAAAATAAACAATCGTAGCCCCCGAAATGAAGCTCCCCTGTGGGAGAGCTGCCGGTGAAAATAAAGCCTGATGGCACAGGGTCAAGTTGGGGCCCCGTCTGGAGTTGTCCGGAACGGGGTACTGGTGGGAAGGGCCCAGGTGTTCCCAAAGGTCCCAGGGAGCCAAACGGAGGACGCCCCTGCCCAAGTGAATGATGATAAAAGGCACAGTCCTCAGGTGAATAATTCCAATATCAAAATGTTTAATAGGGGTGCCCAAACATATGTTTGTCAATCCCCGGTTGGTTCCAAATGGAACTCAGGTGGTCGCAATACACGAAGCCAAGGATGAGATGCAAATAACCCCAGTGGTGGGGATGGCAGCAACCCACCGCTGTGGCAAAAACGCCAACGGGTGATCTCAGAGTCCAAAGGGGATCCACAATCCCATTTCGCTACTAAGCAATATTCGCTTCATCAGGGCGTGTATAATCAGCAATGAAAGGTATTGGACACACTATCAACATACATCTGTAAATACAAATAAATATAGCATCAGCCAACAGGAACAAGTAACATACAATGTCATTTTCTAGGTCAAATCACACTGTTTGACAGTATAATCAAACATATGCTTACCCATATATGGAGCATCATGAATATCACAAATAGTGGATGGATTCCACCCAGTCAAGGTTGACCCAAAGGTGAGTCACACCCAAACCCATAGGGTTTATATGCAACAGGTAATTAGAGCAAGGTAAGTATGTGGAGGGAGGAGCAGGTACCTGTAGACAGGTGGAACACAGGAAAACCTATCTTTCTAGGTAATTAGGGTTTGTATGGACAATGGCTCGTTGAGCCCAGTAGGTGTCTCACTGCTGAGACGAATTATCCAATTATTTTCGGCCCTGATGAGTGCAGAGTGAGTATCACCATACTCACGAGTATGCACCCGTTCAAGGCCCATGCAGGTAAAGGAATCGCAGGAGTGTCCTAGGGCCAGGAAGTGTTTGTATAAAATGGAATCAGAGGCTCTATTCCTAATTTTGGACCTGTGTTCGATCACTCTGGTCCTAAGTTGTCTACTAGTTTGCCCCACGTAAACTAAACCACACTGACACTGAAGGACGTACACCAGGTTGGAGGTGGCGCACGTAAAAAAGGATCTAATATCAAAAGTTCTGGCCTTTGGTCTATTGGTGATGGTTAAAGCCACATTTACTTGTTTGCATATGCTGCAGGATCCACAAATTTTCGTGCCAGGTCTGAAAGCATTCATGGGCGATGTTGCCCTACGGTGATCCGTATGTATAAGAATATCCCGGATGGACCTGGTTTTTTTGTGGGCAACCATCGGGGGGTTTTCCAACCCTGGGATCTTGGTAAGTAACGGCCAGAATTTTTTCACAGCATTCTGGATAGTGTATGAATGGGGAGTGTAGGTGAGGGGCCATACAAGCCTGTTGGTGGCTTTGGTCCTGCATGAGGGTTGTAATAATGTGTTCCTTGGTACCTGTCGTACTCTATGGAGGGCTCTATTGAGAGAGGTCTGGGGATAGCCCCTGTCAGTCAAATCTTCCACTAGCCTAGTGGCGGCCCTCTCGAAATCCGGTTCAAAGGAGGAGTTCCGCTTGATCCGCAACAACTGGGAATATGGTAAGTTGTGCCTCAAGGATTGAGTGTGGTGGCTGTTAAAATGTAGAAGGGAGTTCCTATCGGTAGGTTTTTTGTAAGTACTAACCTTGATGAGACCCTCATGGATATATACATTAACATCCAGGAAATGTACCCGTTCTGTGCTGCACTCAAACGAAAATTTGATGGACTCATGCCACCCATTGAGCCAATTGGCGAAATCAGGTAGGCGGGTGTCATTTTGTAAAACGAGAAAGACATCAATATACCTCCAGTACATTTTAACTTGGTGTCTCATGGAATGGCAAGCCCTTGGGAGGAATTGAGCCTTCTCCAGATGTGCCATAAATAAGTTGGCTACCGAGGGGGCCACTGTGGATCCCATTGCAACCCCACTGGTCTGCAAATAAAAGTTATCCTCAAACGCAAAATAATTATAATCAAAAATGCAATCGAGCATCTCGATCAAAACGTGAGTAGGGGGTGTCCTAGAAGTTCTGGAGTCAAGGACGTCAACAACAATGGCCCTGGCCTCCTCCAACGGGATGTTAGTGTATAGTGAGGAGACATCCGCAGTGGCCAAAATGTCCCCTGGTTCCACCCGAAAGTCCTCCACCTTGGATATGAAGTCCATGGTGTCTTTAAGATAGTACATGGTGGTAATGACGGAAGGTTGTAAAAAGGAATCAATATACTGGGCCAGGGGTTCGAGTAACCCCCCTGACCCTGAGACGATGGGTCTCCCCACCGGGGGTCTATCAGGTTTGTGAATTTTGGGCAGCACGTAAAAGCGGGGAATCCTGGGGTGCCTGACAGTAAGGAAGTCTCCTATTTTGGGGTCCAGCCACCCCATAATGACCCCATGATGGATCAAGGCTTTAATAGCTGTAGAAAACTTGTGTGTGGGGTCTTGTGGGAGGGGCTGGTAGAATCTATGGTCATCAAGCTGTCTGTGAACCTCCTTGACGTAGTCCCTAGCATTTAAACAAACAATGGCTCCCCCTTTGTCTGCCCGTTTCCACACAATGTCTTGGCGGTTGCCTAGCTCCTGAAGGATGGCAATCTCATCCCTAGACATATTGGAATGTGAATGGTCACTTTTGTGATCAATGCCTCCCACTTCCTCCAATACCATTTTCTCAAAAACTTTAATGTTATCAGAAACCAGATAAGGTGTGAAGTTGCTTTTATTCACAAACTTAGACACGGGAGCTGTCTCATGGAGCTGATTATCTTCTTTAAAGAATTCCTTGAGACGAATGCTCCTGAATAAGGTGGCCAGATCCTTACGAATAGTCATATCCGAACATGTGGGGGTCATAACGAATGATAGACCCCTGCTCACCAGATCAATTTGTTTGGGAGTCAGGGTTAAGTCGGACAGGTTGACTACTAGGTTGGTTTCTTTTGGGACGGGGCCTTGCGAAAAAAAAATTTGTTTGTTTTTTTGCGCAGGCTTTCTGTCCCTCAAATTGTAGCTTGATGTCCCTGGGGAATTGTCAGACTGTACTCCTGGGTCCTCATTAGATTCTCTAGAATGAAGAGAATCGTTGGAGAACCTGACCCCTCGACCAGCCAATCGGTCTGTACAGGATCGTAGTACAGAATAAACCCTATTGTATTTGTAGTCATCCTTGTCCCTATTGAGTTTGTTGAGTTTGGCTTTCTTGATGTCCTGATGTAGCTTTTTACATTGTTTCTGGATTTCCTCCAAATCTACTGCTTTGAGTTGTGAGCCAAGCAGTTGCCTAATCTCAGCAATCTCCTCTTTCAAAGCTACTGCCTCCACAGTTGTCCTTTGAACTATCAAGGTCATGAGATCCCTGGAGCAGTTGTCCAGGATCTTGTACCAGGTACTCATGAATTGTTGGTCATCTAAGTATATGCCCGGGGGTAGATTAACCCTCATCCCCCTGGGAATCATGGCACCTCTAATATATTCCGATAAGGCTGCAGCATTAAGCTGCACTCTGGCTAATCTAAGTTTTTTGTCACTGAGATCTAACACTGTTGTATCCTGTCCTTGCTCTGCATCCGCTGCAGACGCCTCCCCTGGGTCATAGAGTGACCACACTTTGGTGATGTTTTCCCTGTCTTCATCTGACTCGCAGGCTGGGTCGGCCAATCTGCCTTTGAAAGACCTAAAGACCCCCAAGATCCGAGAGGATCCCAGTATCTGCCACCCCCGCCATAACCATCATGCCCAACCGCCTAATGTGGACAATTGTGGCCCAGAGGGGATTAGTAGCGGCTTCTGTACGGTTGGGATCCCAGAAATTACCTCGGCCCTGGGCTACTCCACCTCTCAGGTGTCCTCACAGTTGGGCGCGCTGAAACCCTCGGGTCTGCTGGCCCCCCCCCGATTCTCCTTTTCAGGGGGTGTGCCGCAAACTGTGTCCGCAAAAGCAGTGATAGATCCCATTGTTGGGGCCCCTATTGCAGTGATCTCTGGGTCGGGGAAGCACAGCATTAGGCACAGGCCAAAAGCGAGAGGCACCCCGAGTCGATGCATGACTCGGACTGCCTCTGACCTGCGTCCTATCCCGAAGTACACTGATGGCAGGCCTCCAATTTCCTCCCCTACCTCTCTGGTGTTAGTGAATGCTCGCTCAGCCAGGAACAAAACTGCAACTATCAAGGACTTCATTGAAGATCAACGAGCCGACCTATGTTGCATTACCGAGACTTGGCTTCAAGATAGCGATGACACCTGCCTACAAGAATTGGTACCTGCTGGCTACGCTGTCACTCACCAGAATAGGAACGGGAGGCGGGGGGGAGGCGTGGCGATCCTCGCCCGTGACCTGTTATATCTTAGAGCGGTCCCTGCTTTGGAGACAGACGGGATCGAAAGTGTCGGTCTGATGTGGGAGCCCCGGAGAGTGTAGCCTTCTTGCTGGTGTACCGTGCACCTAGCGCACCAGCGAGAAGCCTATCCCTGCTGCTAGAGACTGTGGCGGAGTGGGCATTGAGGTTCCCTAGACTTGTGGTGCTGGGGGACTTCAATGTCCACGCCGACATAGCCCCCTCTCCATCTGCAGCAGGGGATCTAGTGTCGACCATGGCGGCACTAGGCCTCTCCTTTCCAAGTCGGGCCCCACACATCGGGCCGGTCACACTCTTGATCTGATCTTCTCTGCAGGTGTCCAAGTGTCCGCCGCCTCCGTAATAGAGGTGCCATGGTCGGATCACTGTGCTCTAAGAGTCCGGTCGAACAACCACGTCCCCCGGCAAGGGTGCCGAACCGATTTGGGTTCGCCCGAAGGGGACTCATGGAACCAACTAGGTTCCTGAATGCCCTGAGGGACTTGGAGCCTGCCAGCGACTCGCCTGGTGAGCTGGTTACCATCTGGAACCGCAAGTTGTCCGCCGCTCTCGACGAGATCGCCCCTAAACGCCCTCTCAGACCCGCAAATGTTGTTCCCCGTGGTATACGGAGGATCTGAGATCCATGAAGCGGGAGAAGAGACGGCTAGAGCGCATGTGGAGGAAGCTCCGTGACGGACCTTCGGAATCAGCTTATAAGCTCTTTATGGAGGCTTATGAGCATGCTGTCAAGGAGGCGAAAAAAGTTCACTATGCCTCCTCGATAGCGTCTGCAGATTCACGCCCGGCTCAATTGTTCAGGATAATTCGGCAACTGACGATGGTCCCTACCATCCTAAACAACGATAATCGGGCCCTTTCTGCCGAGGCTTTCCAGAATCATTTCGCAGACAAGATTGCGACGCTCCGCCGGACCTCCCGCCACGGTTGATACAGTACAGGAGCTTGAGACTCCGTGGCCCTCCGCCGGATCCACCTTCGACCGGTTTCGGCCACTGGACACAGAGGATGTTGACAAGATTGTCGCAGCTCTTCGACCGACCACCTGCTCCCTCGACCCGTGCCCCTCCGCGCTGATTCGAGCTTGCGCGGAGGGGCTACGAGGCCCTCTGTTGAATATAGTCAACTGCTCCCTTGAGCAAGGAGCTTTTCCAGAGGAGTTGAAAGAGGCGGTGGTCACTCCATTGCTGAAGAAGCCCGGGTTAGACCCGCGGCTCCCCTCCATTACCGCCCAGTGTCCAATCTTCCGTACCTGGGCAAGGTAATTGAGAGGGCAGCAATGGAGCAGCTGCAGGCATTCCTGGATGATGCAACGTGGCTAGACCCCTTCCAGTCCGGCTTCCATTCGGGCCATGGGACGGAGACCGTCCTGGTCTTCATCACAGACCTACTCCGCTGCCACTTGACCGAGGCGGATCGGCGCTGCTCGTGTTATTGACCTCACGGCAGCGTTTGATACTGTCGACACCAACTTTTGACACACCGCCTGGCGGTAGTGGGGGTAGGGGACAGCCCTCAACTGGCTGTCCTCCTTCCTCCAAAACCGCCTGCAGCGAGTGAAGTGGGGAGGGTGGTCTCCGAGGGCCCCTCTACTTTGTGGAGTCCCTCAGGGGCCATTCTCTCCCCGCTGTTATTTAACATCTATATGCGACCACTCGCCCAATTGGTGCGGAGTTTTGCGCTGGGTGTCATCAGTACGCTGATGACACCCAGCTCATTCTGAGGATGGACCCCGGGTGGTCTCTGTACCCGATAATTTCCATCTCTGCCTTGAAGCCGTGACTGGATGGCTGCGAGCCAGTAAGTTGAAGGTGAACCCAGCGAAGACGGAGATCTTGTGGCTAGGCCGCCCGGAGGGGTAGAGACCCAGCTGCCAACGTTCGACGGTGCGCCCTCTGCCCGCAACCATCTGTCAAAAGTTTGGGGTCCGCTGGACGTCCAGCTGTCTATGGAGGAGCAGATTGCCTGCGCCTGCAAGACAGCCTTCTTCCATCTGCGTCTGGCAAAACGCCTGGCTCCTTACCTCTCCCGCTGCGACCTGGCCACGGTGATCCAAGCCACGGTTATCTCGAGGCTCGATTACTGTAATGCGCTGTACATTGGCCTACCCTTGTCGGCGATCCGGAAACTTAAGCTGGTGCAGAACGCTGCAGCCCGCCTGCTCTCAGGAGCCTTAAGTCATGATCACGTGACTCCACTCTTGCGCAAGCTGCATTGGCTTCCAATTGAATTCCGGGTCGTCTTCAATGTGTTAGTTTTAACTTTCAAGGCCTTATATGGTTTGGGGCCAGTGTACTTGAGGGAGCGGCTTACCCCTTATGTGCCCAGGAGATCACTGCGCTCAGAGGGGCTCAACTTATTAGACGTGCCCAGTGTTAGGGTCTGTAGACTGGACACCACCCGTCGGAGGGCGTTCACTGTAGTGGCACCAATTCTGTGGAACAGCCTTCCTGAAGAGACACGGGCCACTCGAGCCCTTCTGCCGTTCCGCAGGGCAGTAAAAACGTGGTTGTTCAGAAAGGCATTCGGCCCATAGCTGACTGCTGTCTACCGCACCCGTTATCCTGCTGCTAGCCTGCCACTGAACTGCAGCCTGGTCTGCAATTTGTTTAGTCGGGGGAATTGAATTGTTTTAATGTATTTTAATGTATTTTAATGTATTTTAATGTTTTTATGTGTTTATGTTTATTTCGCTATTTTTGTGAACCGCTCTGGGCTCCAGAGAGAGCGGTATATCAAATCGAACCTAATATATATAATAATAAAATATAATAAATATAAAATCAGTAAAAATACTGGTAGAGGTGGATTCCATCCTGATCCCTGAAATAATACAATACAACACACACCAGGGACTTGTCCCTCAATAACAATAACACAAAGAGCTGACTGGAAATCTATACAATTCCAGCATACATGAGGTCTGTGAACACAAGTGTGAATGAGGTGAGGGCTATCCCCCGTGGGGCCGAGAAACCTGGAGGGGAACGGAGCAGGCCGATCCCTAACCACCCACCCGGGCGCGAACTCGGGCGGGCCCAACCAACCGGGGAGGAAATACCCCACCCGGATCCCAAAGTAACAGGAAATGAAATGATCACAGGAGCAAGATTCTCCAAGTGTAAAAGTCACCGGTCAGCAGTCAGAGGGGTGGATGAGCTTCACGTGGGAAATCCCCATCAGTTCAAACAAGGCGGCGAGGGTGTAGTTCTGACCGCTACGGGGGGAGCAATCCACGTGACGAAGAGAGCAGCTGGAATGTGTCCCACTGCGGATGGCAGCACAGGCGATGTGTCGCTAGCTCTGGAGACCCGTGCCCAGCGGGGTCGCTGGGAGGTCGGCGCTGCAGGGCGCCACGGGGGGAAAACCAGGAAGTGTATTGCCGATGACGTATGAAATCGCGGCCGCGTCGTCTGATGACGAGGCAGAGGCCTCCCACGCTCGGGGGCTACGATTGTTTATTTTCACTCTCCCATTGCGGGCTGGCCCGCGGCTCCTTTAATTGGAAAGGATTGCCGCCCACCGTGCCTGACGCGTCATCACGCCGCCCGACGTGAGGTACGTCCCACGTCATTCATCCGCGACTCCCGCGTCATCACTACTGGACGGAGCGTGGGAGGCCTCCGCCTCGTCATCAGACGACGCGGCCGCGATTTCATACGTCATCGGCAATACACTTCCTGGTTTTTCCCCCCGCGGCGCCCTGCAGCGCCGACCTCCCAGCGACCCCGCCGGGCACGGGTCTCCAGAGCTCTCTTCGTCACGTGGATTGCTCCCCCCGTAGCGGTCAGAACTACACCCTCGCCGCCTTGTTTGAACTGATGGGGATTTCCCACGTGAAGCTCATCCACCCCTCTGACTGCTGACCGGTGACTTTTACACTTGGAGAATCTTGCTCCTGTGATCATTTCATTTTCTGTTACTTTGGGATCCGGGTGGGGTATTTCCTCCCCGGTTGGTTGGGCCCGCCCGAGTTCGCGCCCGGGTGGGTGGTTAGGGATCGGCCTGCTCCGTTCCCCTCCAGGTTTCCCGGCCCTACGGGGGATAGCCCTCACCTCATTCACACTTGTGTTCACAGACCTCATGTATGCCCTTGAACCAGTAGGCCAGTGTTGCTAGTTTGCCTTTAATAGTTTGTGGGGCCCGACCGCTCCTTCTCTCATATACACAAAACTGGGCCACGTGTTCGTAGGGTACGGGGAATCTTTCGGGCAAACCGTAATACTCCCTGAATTCCGTAAAGTCTCTTCCTGCCCTGGAATATGCTCGCCTGGAACTAGGGGCCAGGGCCCTGCACATACCAGCTGTTACCTCGTCGTTCCAGCCAACCAGAGATGGCTTGGCATGTTTCCTGGGCCCCTTTCCGCGCGGGGCGCTAGCTGTCTGAAGCGCCCCATCTGCATGCGAGACAGAGCGTCAGCTAAGGAGTTGTCCAGTCCAGCGATATGGGATGCCCGAAACAAAATGTTAAACCTCAGGCAGTGTAACGTGAATAAACGCACCGCACCCATCACCCGGGGTGACCTAGATGTTAGGGTATTAATGACCTGAACAGTGGCCATGTTGTCACACCAAAAGTGGACGGAGGAATTAGCAAATTTGTCTGCCCAGAGATAGACAGGCACTAGTATGGGGAAGAATTCCAAGAAGGTTAGGTCGGATGTGATACCTGTCGCCTGCCACTCCTCGGGCCACCGCTCGGCACACCATTTGCCGTCAAAGTATACTCCGAACCCTATGGTGCCCGATGCGTCGGATGACACCTTAAGTAGGTCTTTTACCAGCAGTTCTTGCTGCCAAAATGAAATACCGTTGTAATTTTGGAGAAATTGTAACCAAACTGCCAGATCCGATTTAATTTGTTGAGTAATTCTAATGTGGTGATGCGGCGATGATACGCCCGAGATGGCATCACACAGTCTGCGCAAGAATGCCCTGCCCGGTGCCACCACCTTACAGGCAAAATTTAGGTGACCAATAAATTCTTGGAATTCCCTTAAAGTGGCTTTCTTCCTGAGGACGAATTGTTCCAACCTATGCCTCAGGTCTGCGATCTTAGCTGTTGACAGCCTGGAAAACTGGTTCACCGTGTCTAGTTCGACCCCCAGGAATGTTAGCACTGTCTTTGGGCCCTCAGTTTTTTCTTGTGCTAGCGGCACCCCAAGTTCCTTTGCTAAACGCTGAAAAGTGTGTAGCAAGGTATAGCATTGCCCTGACCCATGGCGCCCCACGAAGAGGAAGTCATCAAGATAGTGTGCTGCCCCTCTTAGCCCCGCCTTGGCCTTCAGGGCCCATTCTAAGAATGTGCTAAATGTTTCAAATGCAGCACACGACACCGAGCAGCCCATCGGGAGAGCTCGGTCCATGTAGAACTGCCCTTCAAAGCAAAAACCCAGTAAATCAAAATCCTCTGGATGTACAGGGAGTAGCCTAAATGCTGACTTTATGTCACACTTAGCAAGCTCAGCTGCAGGCCCGTGACGCCTGACCAGCCTAACTGCTGCGTCGAAGGACGTGTAGTGCACCGTGCATAAGTCGTCCGGTATCGCATCGTTCACCGAGCTCCCTCGGGGGTAGGACAGGTGGTGAATGAGGCGGTACTCACCCGGAGCTTTCTTTGGTACTATTCCCAAAGGGGAGACCCTGAAGTACTGTGTAGGTGGGGCAGCGAAGGGGCCTAGAATCCTGCCTTCCATTAATTCCTTGCCAATTTTCTTTTTCACAATGGCCTCCATGCCCACTAGCGATCTAAGGTTGGGGGCCAGTCTTTGAGTCCTCGGACCCAGGGCTGGGATGCGGAAACCCTGTGTAAAGCCGCTTAGCAAATAATTTGCCGCGGTTCTGTCAGGGTATCCCTTCAGCCACTGCTCCAAGGGCCCTACCTTAATTGGGCTGGGGCCCTTTGGGAAGGTTGGGAAGGTTGGGTTGGGCTGCGCTCCTTCTGAACTGTGACTCCCTTGCGTTGCCCTCGAACAGTTCCTTTGAACAGTTCCGCGCCGAGTGCGAGCCCAGGCAGATTGTACAAGCATGCTGGAACCTGCAGGGTTTTCGCGAGCACGAACCCTGGGCGGCAAATTCCCAGCACATTGACTGCTGTCTTTGGCCCTGTTGCCGCGGGGCCGCCTGGCGAAAGGGCTGCCCGCCTTTAAAGTTTTGGATCATATGGCCACTGTCAGTTAGCTCGCCTGGTATCGCCTTGGCAGCGTTCATGATTGCCATCCATAGCTGGCTGTCTATTAAATCCCAGCATTTATTGGGGTCCTCCGCCGCTTCTGACCTGAAGCGCTTGTCATATTCGAGCCAGGCCGGACCAGCGAATTTAAGCAGGGCCTCGTTCATGATTTTTTGGTATTTAAATAAGGCCTGGGACCGACTAGGATATTTGCTGCTGATTACATCGGCATAAATGGTCCAGCCAGCAAACCAATTCTCCCGATTGTGCTCTATTTTGCACTTTTTAAATTTCTCCTTGGCTTCGTCATCTAGCTCGTCCCTTTCCTTTTTATCCAATTCCCTGTAGCACAACGCAAACAAGTCAATGTATTCGTTCCGCAATATTTTTTCTATAGTCTTGGGAAAGGTGCGTGCCTAGTGACGAAGTGGCTACTGATGGGGCTACCGGTAATGTCCATTGGCTGGTACCCCAAAACTGATTAGCGTCCCCCGTCCTTGCCGCCTCCAGGGTTATGGGTGCAGGCGAATTACTGCCTGCTGTATTGACTGGCACTGGCGAATTACCATGGGCCGCGTCCCTAAGTGCTGTGATAACTGATGTTGGGAGGTGAGTAAGAGGGGGGTTAGTTGGCATGCTGTGTGCCGGTGTGCCATCCCACGGCCAAGCCGGTGTGGTGAAATTACCTGCGGGAGCCGCGGGTCCTCCTTCTGACGCTGCTGGCCCGGCTGTAATGACCGGTGCCGCGACTGGGGCTGGCGGAGCTGGTGTTGGGACTGGCGCCTCTGTGCCCACTGCCGCCGGCCATGGTGTTGGTGCTGCGATCACCGGAACTGGCGCAGTAGTCCATGCTGGCAGGGCTGTGATCACCGGGACCGGCCTTGGAGCTGGGGCCGGCACCGCTGTGATTACCGACACCGGCCCGGCCTCCTGCTGCGGTTGGGCTGCCCCCTCTGCCTGCTGCTGCTGCTCCTCAGGGCGGGTGACGGTGTGGGTTACTCACTGCTGCTGCACTGCCTCTAGGGAAGACACCCGGGACAGAAGGTGTTTTAGCATGACTTTCCTGCTGGTGCTGCGAGGCGGAGGCGGCCTAGGCGCCCTTTTTCCAAACCCTCAATCCTAGCATCGCCATGGTCTCGTCTTCATCCTCCGATGAGGAACCTGGGGGGGGTGGTGGGCGCTTTGTCCCAGACGTCTTGGCCGGCCCCTTCCCCCTAGGGACGCCCAAGTTTTTCCGCGGTGCCATCCTGTAAAAGAGAAACAACCTCCATGTGAGCCCTTCGCTGCCACACAACCACTGGGATGTGCAGCGCAATACCGTGCCCGCAGTTCGGCCCCACTTGCCGCATGGAGATATCCATCTACCACATGGCCTCGAACTCATGACCCTGGCGATCATACTGATCCATTTCTCCCTTCTGCCTGACAATGCCGTTTGCCCACCTATGCAGACCCTGGTTGGGTTCGGGGAAACAGCAACGCAGAAAAGAAGGGGGAGGGGCGCCCCCCGGAAGCGGCTTGGTGGCCCACGTGGCCGCCCGGGCTAGCTCGGGCCTACCCGCCCGCCAGGCCTGCACGCAAATGGCAGAAGGGGGGCAAGGGGGAACAGGGGCCCTCTCCCCACCCCCAGGGAGTGTCCTGGCGGCCACGTGGCCGCAGGCCGGGCAAGCTTGGGCCTGGCGGGAACCGGGGCCCCCCCCCGCCAGGCCCGCCCGCGCAAGGGGCCTGGGGGGTCAAGGGGGAACCGGGGTGCCCTCCCCCCCGGGAAGCGTCCTGGCGGCCATGCAGCCGCCCAGCGAGCTCGGGCCTGGCGCGGCCCACCCGCCCGCCAGGCCCGCCACACAAAAGGAAGAAGGGGGTGGGGGGGAACCGGGGCCCTCTCCCCACCCCCCCGGGAAGTGTCCTGGCAGCGACGTGGGTAGGCCGCGCCAGGCCCACCACACAAAAGAAGAAGCCAGCCAAAAGGAAAAAAGGAAAAAAGAAACCTCCTCCCCGCAGGAGGAGGAGAGGGGTCCCGCTGCTGAGCACAGCGGGTGCCCTCCTCCCCCGTAGGCCCCCGAGACCAACCTGCGCTTCTTCTTCAGGGAACCAGAGGTCGGAGAAGGGGAAGCCTGCATCTCTCCTCTTCGCTGTCTTCGCCGAAGTGAACCTCTGGAGCTGGCCTCCTGTGGATGAAGCCACGCCCCCAGCTGCAGGGAGGCTCCATCCGGTTCCTCCCCTTTTCACTCCCTCGAGGGAGGGATGGCAAAGCTCCTTCCTCCCAATATGCATTGGGGGAAGGTGGCCTTCTCTATGCATAGTATAATTAAGTAAATCCACTTACTGTGTTAATATAAAAAGTTCTCTTGCAGGAGTATAAAATTTGGTGTGTTTTTTTTAATATAGTATATATTGGAGACATTTTGCCACACCTTGAACAAACACATTATGGAAATGATAGGTTGTCCTACCAAAAAAATGTGTTGCACCTTTGAACACCAATTCTTGCACAATGAGGATTCCAGGGATGCAGGATTTTTCCTCCTTGGGTTAGTTTCCATGAACAAAAGAAGTGGAGACCACTTCAATTAAGAAAAAGTGCCCATATCCAAAGCTTGAGAATAATGGCAGAAACTTCTACAACCAAAACTCCAATTTCTCTACCCACCCACCCAAACACACACAACTTTAAATCTCATTTTTTACATTCTTGTAAGGTAACCTTTTTATATTGAATTGATTTGAATTATTTCTTTGATTAATGTGATATTATAGCAAGTCCACACGCTGTGACATAATCATGTTAGCATTTGATAAAGATATATTTGGCTGAAACAGAAATTGGATAGCTAGGTGTTCAGTCGGAGAAAAAAATTAATGGCATGTCATTTATACGTAGTTTTATCTCGAATTTTTCTTTATTAGTGTTTGACTGCAAGACGTTCTTTTCATATTATTTGCTTATATGAATTTGGCTATGCTTTGCAAGACAGATAGACATGTCTCATATCTATATTCTGACACTGTATTCTGCCCTTCACCCACACCATTCTATTCTGTTTTGCTTCATTTATATTAAATATCAACGTTATTTTCTAACTGTGAAGCATTGCGCTAGGTATGAAACAGATACAGTACAGTGTCCATACCCGCAAGAGCAGTAATCACATTTGCACCTAACTATATTCAATAAAATACACAATCTCTAGTTCCTCTGGGTAAAAATATGCTTTTGCAGAAAGCAGAGCTGTCCCGAAGGATCCTCTAGGTATTGTCAAAGGCTTTCATGGCCGGAATCACTGTGTTGCTCACAACCTCTAAGGATGCTTGCCATAGATGCAGGCGAAACGTCAGGAGAGAATGCCTCTAGAACATAGCCATATAGCCTGAAAAAAACCTACAGCAACGTGGTCCTCTAGGTGTTTTAGTCTTCAATTCCCATAAATCCCTTCCAGTTTACCAACTATTAGGAATTATGGAAGATGAAGTCCAAAACACCTGGAGGACAAACGTTTGGGGACCACTGCATTAAGAAGATCCTGGTACTTGGAGAAATGGATACACATTCTCCATTCTCTTCTTAAATGGATCTTACCCAATGCCTCAAATGCTTGCAACACCACCTGAGCTCTGCGAGTGCAGCATTTTTCCGAATGAAGCAGAGAGTGTTTGAGGACCAGGATATCCAAGGTGCTTGTTTATAAAGCCATTGTCCTCCCAACCTTGCTCTATGGTTGTGAAACGTGGACTATCTACAGACATCACATACAACTCCTGGAACTATTCCATTAGTGTAGCCTTTGAAAAATCCTGCCAATCTCTTGGGAAGATAGGCAGACAAATGTCAGTGTGCTAGAAGAAGTAAAGACCACCAGCATTGAAGCAATGCTCCTATGCCATCAACTTTGCTGGACTGGCCACGTTGTCTGACTACCCGATCAACATCTCCCAAAGCAGTTACTATACTCCAAACTCAAGAATGGGAAATGTAACATTGGGGACAAGCCTGCCATACCACTACCATTCTCCATGTACCAGCTATGTCTGGCTATGATTTTATGTGACTGTTTTAAGATGTAATTTTAAGTGTTTTTAACCATGTGTTTTATATGCTGTTTTATATGCTGTTTTTATATGTTGTAAACCGCCCTGAGCCTCGGGAAGGGCGGTTTATCAAATCGAAATAAATAATAATAAATAATAATAATAAAAGAAAAGAGACTTAAATATGGTTTTAAAGCCAACCTTTAAAACTGTGGCATAGACACTGAGAACTGGGAAGCCCAGGCCCCTCAGTGTTCTAATTGGAGGTCAGCTGTGACCAGCAGTGCTGTAGAATTTGAAGAGGCATGAATAGAGGGCAAAAGGGAGAAACATGCCAAGAGGAAGGTGCATCAAGCCAACCCTGACTGGGACCGCCTTCTACCTGAAAACCGATGTCCTCTGTGAGGTAGAACATACGGATCAAAAATAGGGCTCCACAGCCACCTACGGACCCATGACCAAGACACTGGACTTGGAGGACCAACATCCTCGGGGTATGAGGGATTGCCTAAGTAAGTAAGAGGAAGAATACCAAGTGAGTGTCGTGCATACATCAACCCTGAATATCCCATGAGAACAGTATACCATTTGACAATAGCCCAAATTATTATAATGGGAAGTTGTTTCTCTTCCTGTTGAAAACTGCTAAGCAAAGCGGTTCTACAGCAACACACATTTTATGCTGTATAAGAGCCAGTTTAGTTTTGTAGTCAGAATTAATACTGTGTACTTTCCTATAAATACACTGGCATTTGAAGGCCAATCAATTTGACAATATAAATAGAATGGATATTGAGATGGATAAAGCTTTCTGGAGACTTTCCAGAATTTTAGATTGATCATAACAAATTATTTGGGCCTAGGTCTAATACAACTTGGCTTTGCTCTTTAGAAATCAATAGTGTGGTGCCAATTAGAAGGTATGTCAGAACGAGCCCTGAGTATTTGCTATTGGATTTTCAGTCTCGTATTGTTCCATTTTCAGATACTATATTGGTAAATTTGCCTTCATAAATCAAGTCAGCTAACACCATTTTATAAATAAAACATAAATGTCTATCTTGGGAGCAAGGCAGCAAATAGTGGCATAGCAGGCCAATGCATTAGCCTTTGGGTTTTAGAGACCCATGTTCAATGTTGCTTCGGAAACAAGTGAAATTAATGGAGTGGTCACAGTCTATCCCCAATGGATATTTCTCTCTAACACAAAACCACAGCATAGTTGGAGACAATTAAGTATGATTGGCATTTTCAGTGATAACACACCAGGGAGCCATGAGGGTTTCCATTAAAAACATGTTTGCTCAATCTGTGCCTTCTCTGGTCAATGCTTTTAGGAACCAAATCTGCAGTGAGGTGTTTTCTTTTCCTCTGCGGGAGGATATACCCAAGAGTGATGTAACATGAAACTGCAAAACCTACATATATTTCACAGGAAATATACCCAAGCAGAAAACTGGTGTGGCTTTTAAACTGTACCGAGTCCCCTGGCAAATAAAGACCATCGTTACCA
Organism: Anolis apletophallus; assembly: GCA_030556195.1. Classification (NCBI taxonomy): domain Eukaryota; kingdom Metazoa; phylum Chordata; class Lepidosauria; order Squamata; family Anolidae; genus Anolis; species Anolis apletophallus. The sequence goes on along the minus strand of JARBWK010000010.1, from coordinate 58,858,664 downwards.
TAATAGGTTCTAGATCATTGGGTCTAGATTAAAGCAAACTCCTGAGATCAGTGGCTCTGGTCTAAATACAGTATTATAGCATCTGAATCTAACCTAATACTCGTTTTGTTCTGCCCTTGTTAAACATTTATCTGAAACAAATAATTGATTCCTATGGAAAAGAATGCTCAAGTTATCTCACTAATGTACCCCACAAAGAATAAATGTCCAGACCTTTCCATCAACCCAGACAGACTGAAAATGTCTCATCTGATCAAACATGAAAATATATTATATATAACAGCTAAGTGAGTGGTAGACATGTTGTTTATTGGTTCAGTTGCTTCTGACTCTTTGTGACCTCATGGACCAACCCACGCCAGAGCTCCCTGTCGACCCTCACCACCCCCGGCTTCTTCAGAGTTAAGCTAGTCACTTCAGGGATAACATCCATCCATCTTGCCCTTAGTCGTCCCCTCTTCCTCTTTCCTTCCTTTTCCCCCAGCATCATTATCTTCTCCAAGCTTTCCTGTCGTCTCATTATGTGGTCAAAGTACTTTTTCTTTGCCTTTAATATCCCTCCCCCCAGTTAGCAGTCCAGCTTTATTTCCTGGAGTATGGACTGGTTTGATCTTCTTGCAGTCCACTCTCAGAAATTCTGAACTCTCAGTATTTTCCTCCAACACCACAGTTCAAAAGAAACTATCCTCCTTTACTCAGCCTTCCTTATGGTCCAGCACTCACATCCATAGGGTACTATGAGTAATGCCATTGCTTTAACTACGAGGATCTTCATTGCCAGTTTTATGTCTCTACTCTTAACTATTTTATTAAGATTGGTCATTGCTCTCCTCCCAAGAAGTAAACTTCTGATTTTCTGGTTGCAGTCTGCGTTTGCAGTAATCTTTTCACCTAGAAATATGAAGTCTGTCATTGCATCCATGTTTTCTCTCTCTAGTTTCCAGTTATCAATCAGTCTGGTTGCCATAATCTTGGGGCTTTTTATGTTTAACTGCAACCCAGCTTTTGCACTTTCTTCTTTCACCTTGATTAGAAAGTTCCTCAGCTTCTCTTCACTTCCAGCCATCAAAATGGTATCACCTGCATATCTAAGGTTTTTGCAGTTTTAACTCCAACCTTGGATTCATCAAGCTGCACGCATCACATAATGTGTTCTGCATACAAGTTGAATAGGTTGGGTAAGAGTATACAGCCCTGCCATACTCCTTTCCCAATCTTGAACCAGTCTGTTGTTCCGTGGTCTGTTCTTACTGTTGCTACTTGGTCACATCTCTACAATTTAGGGTTTTGTTCAGCCATGAATAATACATAAAGGGTTTTTTTAACACTTCCATGGGTTCACTTAGCAAGCTCAACATCCAAAATGTTGCCATAATTGGCCCCCTAGATCATGCCATGTATATTTGCCATGCCAAGGGCCATGGCACCATTGTCATTTCTCCAAAGAGGGGAACATATACTGATATATATTGTGTTTTGTCCTGGTCTTGACAGGAAATCCAGGCAAACCTCCTCTGAAGAAATCTTGCCAAGAAAACACTATGAAAGCATAAAATGCCCATAACAATAGATGCATACTTACTGGTTTTATTATTTGTTTTAATGCAATGTTTAAATAGTTTTAATGCTGAATTCATTTCAATTTTTTTATTTTTGGACCATGTAGTTTTTAAATTATATTTCTGCGTCTTTTGTAAGCTGCCCTGAGCACTATTTTGGAGAAAAGGTTGGATATAAATAAAGGGTTGGATTGATATTTAATTATGCTCACAGTTTTGTTAGACCAAAGAAACCTTTGAAGAGCATTTCTGGTTTATCCGAAGGAGTGCAGTGATATTTGAACTTGCTTTTTCATTTGATTTTCTAAGTTGTATCACAGGGCTGAGAATATGTCTTGTGGAGTTGGGATTTTACACCCAGTGGTTATTTGCAAAAAGCAAAAAAAAAAACCCAAACTATATTTCAAATGTACTTCATACTAGATTTTCTGCAGACAGCATAAGCAGAGGTAATAAAACACATCAGGATTTATATGTGTGTGTGTGTGTGTGTGTGTATATATATATATATATATATATATACACACACACAGGGGGGGGAGGCGGACGAGAGAGAGAATATTTTCAATCATAATGTTCATGTTTTTACAAAGCAACCTCAATGCTGCACTCCCAGACGTAGGAAATGCTTCCCCCCTGTATGTTGATGCATCTAAATGAAGGTATGAATGTATAAATGGGCCATGTTATTATGGTGAAGGATGAAACTAAAGCAAAGCATAACAGCTGATCAGGCCTGAGAAACCCCAGGTGGGCAATTTGTTAAAAACACCAGCCAGGTGGCAACCCTAATTTTGGCAAGTAGGCAAAATGCAGAACATAAAGAGGGAACGTGGCCTTTGCTTTAAAGAAAATACTGTTGCAGGTAAACATCTCTGCATGACTGTCTTTATTCATGGGCAACAATCGCATCACTGTGTGAACAACAACTCTCAGCCATGGTTTCTGGTAGATTGCTGTCTAATTTAAAATGATTCTAAAAGAGAAAAAGCAAATTAAAGGGAGTTGGCATGCCACCAGAATCAGGTTGTATTCACATCTTGCCAACTTGGACAGGCCTCCTGTGAATATCTAAAACAGGAAGTGATAAATTGTAACTTTACAAGCATTACTATCACTATTGAAACACTGATCTACTGCAGGCACAATACTAAGGGTGCGTCTCCACTGTAAAGTAATGCAATTTTACATTACTTACCTGTCGTGACTCAATTCTATGGAATCATGTGAGTTGAAGATTTACAAGATCTTCAACCTTCTGTGCCAAGGAGTGCTTGTTCCTCATGAAACTACAACTCTCGTGTCTCCATATCAGTGGGCCATGGCAGTTCAAATGATCCCAAATTGCATTATTTTACAGTGGAGATATACCCTAAGATACGGTTTAGCGTTACATGCACATGTCTCGGGCTCATGGATATACTTCTCACCTCACCCTCAAGGCTATTTCAAGCTTTTGCTACCATTTTCAATTAAATATAATTGAAACTAGATGCCAGAATGTAGATTTCTGGTAAATTTAAATAATGTTCAGAGAAAAAACCAAGGAAAGAGAGCCTTTCAATGGTGGTGTCCATTTGTGGAGCACTCTTCCCCAAGTGACTCTCTTGACGTACACACTTTTGACTTGAATCCCAAACTCATCAGTCACACTTAGGTCCTGCTGAAGTTAATGGGACTTTAGTCATTACTTAGAATCATAGAAGCATAGAGTTGGAAAAGACCTCATGGGCAATCCAGTCCAACCCCCTGCCAAGAAGCAGGAAAATTGCATTCAAAGCATCCCTGACAAATGGCCATCCAGTCTCTGCTTTAAAGCCTCCAAAGAAGGAGCCTCTACCACACTCTGGGGCAGAGAGTTCCACTGCTGAACAGCTCTCACAGTCAGGAAATTCTTCCTAATGTTCCGGTGGAATCTCCTTTCCTGTAGGATATATAACTTGATCCAATTTATATTCCATTGGAATAACTTAAGTGTGACTAGGGGCCCTTCCAGTCAGGCTCTATATCCCAGGATCTGATCCCAGGTTTTCTGCTTTAAACTGGAGTGTATGAGTCTGCACTGCTAGATAATCTGGGATAAACAGAAAACCTGGGATGAGATCCTGGGATATAGGACCTGTCTGAAAGGGACCTAGCTTGGTTTGCTAAAAGCCCCTTTTAATCAACACCCTTAAATTGTTTGAACGTTTCTGCTGTGTTACTGTTCAGCTCTGTTTAACTGCTGCTTGAGTGCCCAGTTTTATTATTTTATTATGATTATTTTCACAAGGTACTCCTGATAATGGCAGCACTAGAGCACAGAGTATACACTTACTTACTAAATGAATCAATACATAAACAAGACTTTTATGTAGCAATCCTCCATGTGATATTGGCTGCATTTCGTTACAACACTAAGCAAGCAGTTTCCAGAATGCAGTCCCCAGATGTTCATGCACTTCAGTGCCCAAAAGTCCCAACCAGCATATTCAATGGCCTGGGATAGAAGGTGCAGTTCAATGACATGGAGAAATATATGTTTAGTAACCACAACATTAGATTATGATATAGTGTAGTGGTTTCCAACCTTCGAACCTCCAGTTGTTTTGGACTTCAAATCCCAGAAATCCCAACCAGTTTTGTATCTGTTAGAAATTGTGGGAGCTGAAGTCCAAAACACCTAGAGGACCAAATTTTGGGAACAACTGATCTAATGTTTGCAGGATGTATTTCACTTATCCCTCTGGCACAAACATGAGGAGATAGAAACCTTCTGCTTCTGACTTAAATTAACTGAAATTCAGCATGTAATCTGAATCCAGATCTTTGGTTGATTTTAACTATAGTTAATGGGAGTAGGGACCCCTGGTGGCACAGCAGGTTAAACTACTGAGCTGTTGAACTTGCTGACCAAAAGGTTGGCAGTTTGAATCCAAAGAGCGGGGTGAGCCCCCACTGTTAGGCCCAGCTTCTGCCAACCTAGCAGTTCGAAAACATGCAAATGTGAGTAGACCAATAAGTACCACTTCTGTTGGAAGGTAATGGCGCACCATGCAGTCATGCTGGCCACATAACCTTGGAGGTGTCTACGGACAGCGCTGGTTTTCCAGCTTAGAAATGGCAATGAGCAACAAACCCTAGAGTTGGACATGACTGGACTTAATGTCAGAGGAAAACCTTTACCTTTACTATAAGCTAGACGGAACCTTTATAAACTTGTGTAGGTCAGTACATGTAGGTGTATCCACACTGAAAGATTATAGCCGTTTGGCACCACTTTAACTGCCAAATATAACAGAGAATGAGATTCCACCACACTCTGAAGCAACATGGTTCAAAGTCAAACAGCTCTAACCATTCATGCTGGCCACATAACCTTGGAGGTGTCTATGGACAGCACCGGCTCTTTGGCTTAGAAATGGAGATGAGCACCAACCTCCAGAGTCAGATACAACTAGACTTAATTCCAGGGGAAAACTTTACCTTGAGTCCTCTTTGAGGTAGAGAAATGCTTCCACCTACTGCAGTTAATATAACCACCGTTTGCTTGGTTCTGGATAGGTCTAGCAAATCTCAATCAAATGTTACTCAGAAGTGTCAAACCAGTTCCAGCCTCGCCATCAGAAGAATGACGACAATACCTGAGGAAGAAAACTTGGCTCATTCTCCTGATACTAAACAATGGTTTCAAGTCGTACCGAAATGAGCCCATTGCATTAAAAACAACTTACCGCAAACATCTAATTTTAACCTCTTAATTACTAAATTTAACAAATATTGTTAAAACAGCCAGGAATGAATTTCTGCACAGAGGCAATCGATCAACTTGGATATTTTGAAAGTAAACATCAGTGCCTTCTTGTGAAGCTTTCCTTCACTTTTTGGGCTTTTATTTACTGCTGCTAAATTATGCTGAGGGCTGTCAACTTTCACTCAGAATTTAATAATGTGTGCCATGAGGGCAAAGCCTGCCAGAGGCTGTTTTGCTCCAGTTCCTTTAAGAAGCATGAAGCAGCTTAAATAAGGCTGCATGAACAGTATATGCAGATGACCTGCTATGAATATTCATTGCAGACCATTACGTGAGGGCTGTGCCTTACACCAAGAAACAAACATGAGTTACAGAAGCACTGCAGGTGGAATTTTAGACGCTAACCAAGAGACCAAGGACCTTTCAAAACACCCTGCCTGTCCAAATGAATCCCTACGCTTTGCTATTTTTTAATACAAAAATAGACACGGCAGACTCCTTCCCCTGATGCATCTACCTAAAATGAAAAGAGAGAAACTATCCCTCCATCAGAATTAATAGCATACTTTCTTTAACAGACCCCGAAACAAAGAAATATGCACACATATAAAGAAGGCTAGTTACGTGTCTAGTGTTATAAGTTTCGCCTTCAAGTTTCAAGGCATTGGGAAGGTTTTAATAAATCCATCATATCAACTCAGTTCTTCCATTTAAACATCTACTCTCTATGGTCTTGTTTTCCTGACCCTCATATTTAACTGGAAATGGAAGGGATTGAACTTGGAATCTTGTACAAACAAAATGTGTGCTTTACCATGGCACCATAGTGCTGGCTACATGTCTTCTGAAAAGACATGAATACTGGTTCAGTTCCCTAACTCTCACCCTCCAGTCCTATGATAATATATCTCTTGTATAAACTTCCGAATAATGCACATTTTTTTTAAAAAAACATTCCACAGTATGTGAGGCAGCTATAGTGTTGTGAATGAGCCTCTGCTACAGGTAGTAACATGGAGGGAGGTGTGGAGACAGTAACATCAAGCAATAGCTCAGTTTGGGGCGCGGCTCTGAATGACCAGGCTCCTACAGCTGGAGTAAAGAGGGTGGCTAGTGACTCGAGCATTAATGAAGACAATGAACAAAGGAGGAAAATCCAGCATTTACTTAGGGAGCCTTCTGAGTCTGGCTCTTTTGAGGGTTTCACAGGGAATGCAGAATTGCAGTCAGAGGAAAGTGATACCGATCTGGATTCGGCCTTGGTACAGGAGGTGAGGGATGTATGTAATGCGGACTCGGGGACCAGCACGTTTCTGGGGTTCCAGACAGACCGGGACTGGCCGTCTTCGCATTCTGAGGCTGAGGGGGTCCCTTTAAGCCAAGAAGAGCTTTGGCTGGCTTGGAGATCTGGGCCTGGTGCTACAGCTGCAGAGAATAGGAATGCTGATGCTTTGGAGCTGGGTGGGGTCTCCGAGGACTCTGATTGAAAGTCCTATAAGAATTATGAGTATTTGGCTTGATCCCTGCGGTGGTCAAGGAGTTATTATTGTTCTAGCTCATGCATCCTGGTTCCTGGTATTCTTGTTCCTGATTTCCAAGACTACTCCTACTGCCGGGTGCCTCTTGATCCTCGTGTGAATACTCTCCTGTTCGACCCGGTGACGTCTCCTCCTTATCCTGATTGATTTTCTCCTACCTGACGACCTCGGATCGGTGACTGACTTCGCTTCTTGAACATTCCTCTACTAGAGACTACAGACGGACGTCTGCTATTTGCTTTGAAGTTCTTTTATCTCTGGCATTTTTTGGTTTGGGGGTCCTGGGTTTAGTGTGGGTTTTTCTCCAGCCGACGAAAGGCTATTTTTTGTTAGCCCAACTCCCATGTCTTGTTAAATAAACATTTGTTATCCTTTTCTACTCCCGGACTTTATTGCTGCCATAGCTGGGTCACAACATATAGCTTCACAAGCTTGAATTTTTTAACCATTTATGCATACCCTCCAACTATACCGATTTGAGAGGAACAATTCCAATCAATCCTGTCAACCCACTTTTTCAGCTGCTATTAAAATGGCTGTTTCATTTTCCTCCCTTCACTTCCCCCCTTTATTCATGGCTTACTTCAGTTGTTGCAAACTGAGTTCAACGTGAAAAATTTATTTGGTCTCAGCAGAGCAGAGAGGAAGTAGAAACTTGACCTTTCCTGTAAAAGCTAAATGTTTCCCCTGACATTAAGTGTAGTCATGTTCGACTCTGGGGGATGGTGCTCATCTCCATTTCTAAGCTAAAGACCCGGCATTATCCATAGATGCCTCCAAGGTCATGTGGCCAGCATGACTGCATCGAGTGCTGTTACCTTCCCGCAAAAGCAGTACCTATTGACCTACTAACATTTGCATGTTTTCGAACTGCTAGGTTGGGCCTTTTCAGTGGTGGCCCCTTAGCTGTGGAACTCCCCCTGTGGGGATATTAGATGGGTCCTCTCCATCCTGACCTTCAGAAAAAGAGTAAAAATTTAGCTTTTTGAACAAACATTTGGAAATGCAGCAGAATAAATAATTATGAAATAGGAAGAATGAACATGGAATGGCTAGATGCTGCTGCTGGATAATGATTTTAACAGGACGACACTGGTGGTTACATGTTTTTAATGCTTTTATATGTTTTTTATATTATTAGGTTGAATGTTTTTAATTGTATTTTTATGAAGGTATGGCATCAAATTCTGCCAATTATGTAAGCCACCTTGAGTCGCTATTAGGCTGAGAAAGACTGGCTACAAAAGCAGTAAATAAATAAATAAATAAATGGGTTGGCAGATGCTGGGCCTAACAGCAGGAGCTCACTCCGCTCCCCGGATTTGAACCACCAACCTTTCAGTCAGCAAGTTCAGCAGCTCAGTGGTTTAACCCGCTACTCCACCAGGGGGACACTGCCCTTCCCAGTAGGTTAAGGCAAAAGCAAACTACTGCAGCCTATCCTACCTTTATATTTTTCCTCGTTTATTACTTATGATGATATCTTCACTATCCTATCATATTGCTTGGCCACATGTTTCACAGTTTTCTTTTGTGAAATGTTGGAGGATATGTTGGTATTCTTTGTGAAGCTCATTGCAAACAATGTGCATATTTATTTGTAAAACGGTGAGTGAAGATATTAATTTTGCACAACCAAAGTATAAGCCTGGCAACCTGCTGGGGAGTGTGACTGACAGTTCTGGAGCTCACATTCAGCCCTTCCATCAACATACCAGTGACAGTGAGTGTGAAGTGAGTGTGATTTCTGAAGCAGCAGGACGTGCCATCTGCACACATTCAAGGTTTTGCTAGGTGTCATGTGCTGCTCTTCCTGTCTCCAGTTACTTCAGGAATAAATGCATAAATAGCACTGGCCATACCATTGCAGATAAATGGTAAAATATTGCCCCTGCACTGATGTAAGGTACTCTTTTTTTAGTGCTGCCCTTTAAAACGTTATTTCTCCAGCCTACCTCGGTTTAAAATACAGCGTATGCAGCACTAGTATGGCTCTGATAATTGGAAAGCTAGACATTAAACATCCCATAAAACTATCTTAAGAGAGTAATTGGAAGAAGATAATTGCACTGCAAATAAAGTTACGGCGTTATTTTCCTTTTTAAAAACTAAGTCCTCTGTACCTTTGTGTGTTTTTGATCTCTCGTTATCTGCTTGCTTCAGTTTGTATTAGTGTTGTTTCTCCCCATCCTTTACATTGCAGTAGAGCACATAGCTGCATATCAAAGGTTTCAGATGTTCTGGCATCTTGGTATTTATAGTTTGGTCATAGAATTATAATGTATGTCTCCTTGAACTACAGCATTGGAGCTGTCCGATAGAAAATTTCTTTCTCTCAGCCCTGGTGGAACTATGGCAAGTCAAGTGATATGAAGATGCTACAACTGTCTGGTTGAAATGTACCATGAATTAAAAGGATAGATAGCTGGTGATAAGAAAGAACGCCCACTGAGATCCTAGAGTGAGTCTGGACTGACTACTAAAACTGTAAATCATCTGGATGGCCCCAAAAGTGGTCACGTGTGGTCCTCCTTCCTTCTTCTTGGTCATGCAGACACCTCTGGGTACCCACAATGGCCATGCATTTACATGGACACTGTGACCACTTGAGAGCCACAACATGTGCAAAGGTGATGGTGTCAGGCAACATGGGTAAATATGAAGGCACTATTTCAACAGTAGACTGGCCCAAATCACACCTAATCCAGCTGTCCACAGTACCTTGAAGTCACAAGATACTCCAGAATTTCCAAAACCCTGGTAAACATGGGATACTGGAAAAAATCAAACATCATGGGGACAGCCAGAAGTGGGGAGAACCAGTTCCGGAACAGCCAGTTCTGGGAGTCCAGGGATTCTTGCCCATGTAGACTTGCCCCAAGTCTCTGTTTTCAATAGTTGTTGATTGATGAGGTACAGAAAAACATCAACTGTTACTTTGTCCAAACACCAATCTCCAGAAGAGACTGTCCCAAGACGTTTGTGGCTGGGGCAGAACAGCAAATGGCATCACCATTTTTAAAAACCTTAGTTCATTGTACCCAAAGCCTGGAAAGTTATTTTGGTACAGAAGGGGACCATTCATCATCCTGGGCAATTCTAATTAGTTATTCAATCATAACTAATAATCTCCATGCATAATAAAATGCCAGCCATGTCTTTGGACCTTTTATAGAAGTGCAGTTCTTGGTGTACAGGATGAGAATTTATACCAAGCAGTCTCCTTTTTGTTATATATCCACTAAACTGAAGTAAAGCTATACCCTAACTTCAGATTTAGGGTAACATCACTGTAAAGATAGCCAGCGAAAGGGAAGATGCACAGGGCGGCTCCTGGCACCCCGCACACCCACCCTCCTCCCCTCATCACATGGAGGGAACAGAAGAGGGTGCTTTGGGTCCCCCCATCAAATGGCAGAAAGGGCCACCACATGGGAAATTGAAGGGAAAATGTGGGTAACTCTGTCAGAGCTTCCCAAACTACACTTTCCACTCCATTGTGGAGGAGAAAGTGCTTTTCAGTGCTTCTCCTCTACTTTGGGAGGAATGTGGGCAGGGCCCACCATGTGGTGCATAAAAGCGGCAAAATGGGGCAAAAATGCCCCGTGTGAAGAGGTCCTAACATTCCCTTTACCTTGAAACGCACCTACTGTATGGATAAAAAGTATGAAAGTTAGCATCAGTATTACCATATGCAGGAAACTTTTATCCACACATACTTTCAATAAAAGTAAACTTCACAAGAAACACTTTTTTAAAAAACTGAAGTTACATACAGCCCTGGGACGTTCGAACAAATATCTTCAAGCTGCACAGCCCTGTCCTTTCTCATATCATGTTATCACCTGCAATCAAGATTTTAATAATGCTGCAGCTAGAGGTAATTCAATTATATTTTTGTCTTTTAAAAATTCCTGATATAGCATGTTAAAGGAACTTGGTCTTTTTTGAAAAAGAACTATACTGTGAAGCTATTTGCATATATCTGAAATATTTCCTTCACTGATAAATACTGTTAAACAAGGTGTCTTTACATTAAATCATTACATATGCAACATTATGAGCTGTTATATGCTTAATAGGTTGGATAATTATATGATACAGTCGGCCCTCCATTTTCACAGGTTTCACACTTGCAGTTTTAATTATTTACACTTGGAGGACCTTCTTACAGTAACTCCAGAGGCACTCCAAGTGGCCAGCTACTAGTCAAAGGACATTTAGTGTAATGTCAAGTTTTTAAACTATGTGATTTTTAAAAAATACATTACAACTGTACCCTCAGTTCGCTTCTGATACAATACATAAATAAACAAATAACTATGTACAAGTTTGAAATGCTATTGCCTTCCAAAGTCAGGAGGTAAGTGAGGGAACTCCAAAAGATGTAGTCATCAAAAGCCATACTCTGCTCTTGAAAATTCGTCACCCACTTTAAAAGGATGTAAATCTTCTATAGTCCTTCTTTTTGTTTTCTTAATATTTTGCAGCAATACTTCTTTTGCAATGTCTTCCTTATCCTTTTATTCCCCTAACTGCATATCTTTTAACATTTATTCCTTTTATTTTCACACCTCCCTCCTCCAAGTAGTGTATGCTATAAATAAAGTAAACAGATAGGATGATTTTAAAAAAAAACATTATCTGATGCCATTGCCTTGACAGTGACCTCTTTCCCAGAACTTAAGTTGGGCATTAGGATAATCAAAGTTCATGGCCAATCTATTTCTCTTAGAACTGTCAATAGTTTTTCACGATCTACATATTTAAGGCATTTGTCTTCCAACCCCTCGAAATAACGAGACAGACACAGATATATATGGTTTCAAATTTGGGCAACTTTTATTGAATAGTTACCTATTTAACTTGTAACTCAACTAACTTTTTGGTGTCAGTTCAACTTGGTGTGCGTAAGCTGAGGTAGCGTCTCTTAACACCTATCCCTCAGCTCTTCAGGCGTACTGCCTGGGTCCCCTGTAGATTTCAACCCGGGCAACCCGGAAGGGAAACATCAGGAGAAATCTCTCTCAACTTTTGAGACTAGACTCTCCCGTTCCTGGGACATTCCTCATCACCTCACCCCTAAAATTAACAGTCTAGGTGAGTGTTTGCATAATGCCCCACACCCCTTAAGGGGTGCCTTAAGTGTCTACAACCTTTGAATAACTCAACTATTTACGCCACGGATTGGGAGCAAATGTCCTATTTAGCCCCATCCCCACCAAGCCATCCACTATAACCGAACACCTATCATTCGTTATGCCGAAATGCTAAATTGCCCATAGCAAACAGATGGAGTCCATCTGATCTGTAAAGGTGAGGGCTGTCAAGCAAGATCTGCCCAAGGGATATGTAGAAGCCCCTAACCCTTGCAAGCACCATGTGCGTGGCCTGGTTCACCCGTTTTCTAGCCACTTCTATATCTATATGCGTATATATATATATTTTTAAATTATTGCCACCATTTTAAATATCCCTACTACTTGACCCCGGCAGCGAGGGAGGATAGCCGACCAGGCGCTGTGCACTCGTGGTCATGCGTGCCATCTTTCTTAGATGCCGCTACGAGCTTGCAAGTACAGGGCCCTACCCTTCGAGGGGCCTAGATCGTTGCCTCCCAGGTGTATAACCGACGTCTGGAGGGTGCCCTCTCCTAGACCGCAGCAAAAGTGGGAGCGAACCGTCCCAACGCATACCTCTGATCCCATGCCACACAAATGCAGCTACGGATACGAGGCCCAAATGCTGACCATAGTGAGACCTCATGGCCTGCCGGGACACCCAGTGTATGAAACTGTGTCCGCAGACGAGGATCCTCCATCTATGGTTCAGCAACGCAAGATCTGAACCGACAGATCTAACCGTGATTATGACAACGGAGTACCCACATATTTCCTGAAGGCCTTTGGTTTCCCTCAGCCCAGGGTTTTTTTTTCTTTTTTCTTTTTTTTTTTCTCCCGTCATATCACATAGCATTGGTCACCGTAGCTTTTCCAATGCAGCCATAGGGGTTGCAACTTTGCACAGCCCCAAAATGCTGACCATAATGAGTCCTCGTGGCCTGCCTAACAGCTCAGTAAGAACTGTGCCTGCAGACGAGGATACTCCATCCAAGGTTCAGCAAAATGGATCTCAACGAGATCGTCACGATCAACTTATAACAACGGAGTGCCGTGCACTCGCTGAAAGCATTAAATTGCCCTCGGCTCAGGGCTTAACCCCCACAGAGTCTTGTCCCATAGCATAGGCTGCGAAGCTTCTCCTATGCTGGGTTGCAAAACTGAATCGCCTCAAAATGCTAACCATAATGACTCCTTAAGTCCCGATTTGCAGCCCCGTGAAAATAACTACTCACCGACCGGATACTAAAACCCAGGATCAGCAAAGCGGATCTCCCGAATCGGCACAATCAACTTATGACAACGGAGTACCACATATTTCCTGAAGGCATTTGATTTACATCTGCCCAGGGTTTGATCATCTCCGAGTCATGTCCCATAGCATTGGCCACGGAGACTTCTCCAATGCAGCAGGAGAGGTTGCGAAACCTGTATTGTTCAACAACCCGTCATCCTTAGCACCTTACTGGTTCCTGCCTACAACTGGTAATTTGTTAGCTGTATACCATCCGGCTTGCCAAACGGTAGCCAGGCCCAATTTTGCTAGTCCGGTTGACGTCCCAAGACCTCACTGGCCATAATACGGGGGAATGTACACCTAGGAAAAGGTATGTGTGGCACTTTAAACTGGAACCATGCTTGTTGTAATGGTTTGTTGTTGGCATTAAACTCGGGAGTTCTAAGCTCGGTTTCAATACGCTCCGCCAGTTTAATGACGTATGCCTGTACACCACATGCCATTACGCGTTATTGTTCTGCCGAACTCAACCGAGACTGCCTCTACCTGTCAGCTTTCGCTACTAGGAATATTCTCGCTGATCCCATAGGGCTGCCAAGAATCTGTCCAAGCGTCCGCCCGGACCAATTCGCTCCTGCGTGTCAGCGTAAGCCTTGAGCTTCAGGCTTCTCGACCTTGCAGGGAGCTCGGTTCTCCGTTATCCGGAGTCTGGCCCTGAGGGCATGGCCGCCCGGTCAACTTTATGTCGCCAACCGTTAATGGAATCTGACCTGCCCAGAAGTGATAAGCTGGCACGGCCAATCGCTTATGGGGACAAACCCCGCCTATTGAAAACACCCAAAAACGGTGTTATGCTCGTGATAAAACGGGGGGAGGGGAGGGGGTATACTGCGGAAGGGCATATGCCCTCCATATACCTAAACTCATTAATCGTCCCGTACCAAAACACCCAAAGATGGGAGCCGGCGCAACATATAATACCCTTAAAAATGTCAGTTGCGACCGGCACAAATAGTCTGGTAGCTTGGGCAGGACTAACGGCTGGGCCCACGCCACTGCTAAAGCCCCCTATCGACGGAACCAGACTGAAAACCAACAAACCATCCCAACGGTATAATAGTAACCCAAAGTGCAACCCCACATATCATGTAGAGTACGCGAACCAAAATATAAAACCAACCTCTACTTCCAAGCCTCCAGGCCCTGAGGCATAAGAGGCTACCCCTAGAAATTTAACAGTCAATTCAAGTCTAGTGTATTGCCAACACCCCCTGTTTTGATTCATCAGTATTACTTATCTTAACATTGCTGATGAGGTTTGTCTGTTAGGGGGCGTGTGCAGAACGCAGCTTAAAATTGCGGCATGTCATGGACCCAGATCCCATGAACTGAAATCTGAGGAACCACCTGCTGGGATCCTTTTCCAAGCTAAGGGTTGACAATAACCCAAGCCTCCTTTTTCAAGCCCATGCACCTGTCTACAATGAGAAACAGGTCCACTCATATGATAAATATATCCCCATGAATGGGGTCCCGTCTTGGGGTCCCTTGTAATAACAAGGAAGTAAGCCAATGAATTAAGGAAAAGTATGCGAGGATGGAGGGTGCCTCATGTCAGTGCGTCCCTCCCGGGAGCGCTGTGAGGCAAATTCGCCCCATCTCCCGCATCGGTGGCTCCCCAAGCTTTACGTGCCGGTGAAGTACGAATCCCAGCAGCCACAAAGCACAATATCAATGTCTGTTGTTCGCAAACTCCCCCGATGTTCCCTTTGGGCCTATCGGGATCTGTGAAGATCCGATCCAATGAATAAACAACCGCCAACATATCCGTATTCACCTTACCATGTATAACGGTAATGTATTACAGTTATAAAGCCCGACAATAATTCTATAGGCATCCCTTGTGCTTTAAAAGTAGGGACTATATTCGGGTGTCGCCCTTTCCCCCTCTGGCTTTGAAAGCCTGACTTCTTGGTCGGCAGGGATTTTGCAGCTGGCAACAACCAGCTAATGCACTATCTCTAAGGTTGCAAAAGTCAACCCTACCCTAGAATATTGGCAGTTGCAGGATCACTCGGCCCACAGGCTAGCTATGAAAACTTGACCTCATGTTCTGCAGTAATTTAATGTAGCTAGGTACCACTAGCAGGGGCCACTATCCTTAAGGTTGTATGGGTCAACAGCGAGCTAGACTATTAACAGCAGGGAGTTCCCTCGGTCCCCCCGCTTGCGTTAAACCCATAACTTCTTGAGCAGCTGTCTCCCCACTAACCAATGCCACTATCCACTATGGTTACATGGGTAGCCGCAAGCAAGGCTATTCAGAGTCAGGAGCTCACTCACCCCAAACTAGTTTTTAAACACATGCCTTCACGTTCGTTAGAAATTTAATGTAGTTGGAGCCAAATCACAGCTCCTACTTTCACTTAAAGTGGTGCGGGTCAAGAGCAAGCTAGGCTGTAAAACTTTGGGGAGCTCTCCCTGCCCCCAAGCTTGCTTTGTACATATGTCTGCCCGGTCAGCAGAGGGTTTTTTGCAGTTGACTCCAAACTTGCACTGCCACCATCATTTAGGTTGCGTAGGTCAACATCAAGCTCGGCTATCACTGTCGGGAGCTATACTCTTGCAGTTGGCGACCACTTACGGAAGCCACTATTGGTAATTCTCCCTAGCTACAACAGCAACTGGACTTACAAAAGTCGGGAGCTCATTCTGCCGCTAGGCCTGCCTTAAACCCAGTGACCTCCTGGGCGGTAAAGATTTTAATGCATTTGGCTACCACATCGTGGCTGCCACTAACCATTAGGGTTGTCTAGGTCACAGCAAGCTGGACTATCCACAGACGAGAGCTACAAGCTCGTGGATCCTCTATCCCATAGGGTTGTCTAGGTCAACAGCAAGCTGGACTATCCACCGTCGGTAGCTGCAAACCCGTGGATCCACAATCCCATAGGGTTGTCTAGGTCAACAGCAAGCTGGACTATCCACGGTCGAGAGCTACGCCCTGTCCCACAGTCCTACTTAAAACATGACTCCTTGGTCAGTAGGGCTTTAAGGAACTGGCTGCCAACTCACATATGCAACAATCCGTTGTGGTTGCAAAGGTCCATAGCAAGCTAGGCTATGAAAAATCAGGAGCTCACTGGCCCCCGGCTTGCTTTGAATACAAGACTTCCCAGTCATTAGAGATATAATGCAGCTGGCTAGCATGTAAACACCTGACTATTGTACGAGCTAAATGCAATAACTGCCACTTTGAACATCCAATCACAACGGTCGATAGTCTTGTTTATGTCTGACGTCCATATCGACTCGTATTTACTCTTACATTTACATCCTGTTATATCCGTATTTCAGTAATATAGGTCGATAGCAAGCTGCACCTCTAGTCGGGAGCTTCCCTGCTCCCTTTATATTATTATTTTATTTTCCAAACCTCTTAATTGTCTTTGATGTCACTTCAATCTGTGATATCCCTTCAATGATTACGTGTTAGGGACTGTTATTAATGTTTAACATTGTCCCCTCCTCATTTTCCTTCTTCCTTATATATATATATATACTAGCTGTACCCGGCACGCGTTGCTGTGCCCTTTTTAGGAGATGCGAGAAAGTTCAATCATCCACGGTGTGTCCTCCCTAAACTGCAGTTGGATGGAGTGTGGGTCATGGTGTGGCAAGTTGGGTCTTTATTGGTCTTGGTTCTGGGCCACAGTGGTGTGTGGGGAATGATGGGTTTTGAAGTACTACAAATCCCATTTTCCATGGTGGTACTTGAAGTCCCATCATGCATGGTCGGGGCTCTGTGTGCCAAGGTAGTTTACTGTAAATACAGGCCATACACAATGTCCCATGAGCTGAGGCCTAGTTAGGAACAGCAAGTTAATGAAGCCTTACTGTCAATTCAGGCCATACACAATGTGCAATGAGCTGAGGCCTAGTCGGGAGAATCAAGTTAATGAAGTCTTATTGTCAATTCAGAGCGTAAACAGCTTCCCAGTAACACACACACACACTCCACTTGTCTCACTGCCAACAGAATTGAGGATGCGAGCCACAGGTGGGGGCGAAACGTCAGGAGGGGGCGTGCTGCTGGAACATGGCCAGTGACACTGAGACCCTATTTTGGGAAGCCATGGTCTCCGGGCTGAAAAAGGCCCTTCCTCCCTGGCATCCCATAACAGCCCCCTCCCCTTCCTCAAAGTACCTTCTTTCTTCATTCCGGGCAGGGCGGAGGCGCCTGCTTCCTTTCCCGCTCCAGAAATGGGCTCAGGGAGCCCCTAGCATCCCTTTCCTCTGAAGAGGAAGCCTCATCCTGTTGGACTCCAACTCCCAGGATCCCTCCCGCCCCTGCGAAGCAGCCGAGGCTTCGGGGAGTTGGAGCCCACCGCGACCGAGTCCTGGAGGCCACGTGTCGCGGGCAGACGGCGCAGCTACTGACCTCACGCCCGGGGAGCAGAGAGGGGTCCTCTTGAACTCTCTCGGCGGGAAGGAGAGGCAGAGCCAAGGGGAGGAGGAGGTGGGGGAGAGAAAGGCGGGCTTCCTTGTGCCAGTGGGCTTCTTCAGAAGAGGCGATGAGAGCGATGAGGCAGCGGGCCAGGTCCCTGGCACTCCCGGAAGAGGAGATCGGAGGGGAGGCATCGCAGAGCAGCCGTCTTCCGCCTCATGGAGCCGGGTGGCGCGGGCGCTGCCTTGGGCTCCTTGGGGTTATGGCCCTCTCTTCGGCCGCTTCCAGACCGGCCCCTAACCTCCGGAGGGCATTCAGGCGGGAGGAGGTTCCGCTCTCCCAGTGGAGAGCAGGTGAATGTGCCGGGCTGGGGATCGGGCGAAGGCGCGGGCGGCGCCAGATCCTCCACCCATAGGTTTGACTGTGTTTTTTTGGGGGGTCGCATTTAGGGGTCTGTGGATGTTTTAAGGGGGGGGTGTTGTGCCTAGTTGGTACCTCATGGCCTGGTGAAACGTGTGTTGTGGGTTTTGTGGTTCTGGGGGTTATGGTGTGGCCGTGCATAATCGTCAACCCACGACCGTGTCTCCTTTATATATATATATATATATATATATATATATATATATATATATATTATTTATTTTTATTTATTTTTATTTATTTTTATTAGTATTTGTCATATTTATTTTATTATTTAATTCATAGTATTTATGAACACGTCTTTCATATTTTGTATTTATTTTTTTCTTGTCTTCTTATTTATTTATTTAATTTTTATTTACATTTATTTGGAACTTTTTAATTGAATTTATTTATGTCCTTAATTTCGGCCACCAAAAATGGCCGCCGCGTCCAAGATGGCGGCCCCCAACACCGACCGCCGAGTGGTAAAAATGGCGGCGCCCATCGGGCGCCGCCATGCGCTCAAAATGGCGGCCCCCATCTACCTATTGCCGTACAGCAAGATGGCGGCCCCTCGCCAGACAGCTGTACGGCAAAACATGGCGGCCCCCATAGGAGGCCGCCATGTTTTCAAAATGGCGGCCGCCACCTATACCAAGGCGCATGCGCGCCAAAAGGGAGGGCCGCCCGACAGCACCAAGGCGCATGCGCGCCTGGACCCACTGCGCCACCGCGCCCGCACCGGGCGGCCTGGTGCGCTCGAGCCACCTAGCCAGGCCGCCATGAGGGCAGATCCGCCCCGTCGTGGCCCGCCCAGTTAGAGCGGCCCAGCGGGCTCCCAGCCCAGCCAGGCCGCTCCCGAGGGGTAGTCTCCCGACCACGTGGCCTGGCGGGCCGCAGCCCGCAAGCCAGGCCGCTCCCAGCAGGGCGGCGCCTGCGCAACCTGCCTGCGGCCCGACGGGCCCCAGCCTCCCCCGCCGAGTCCTCCCGGAAAAGAAAGGCGAGGGCAGAGCCCTGGTGCCCTGGGCCCACTGAGAGTGCTCCCCGAAGCAGGAGCTAGCGGGCCCCAACATGGCTGGCGTCACCCCCTTCCAGGTAATTTCCCTCCCTTGTATGTAGGTCACATCCGCACTATCACCCAACAGCGTGGGTGAGTCAGGCTGAGGGAAAATGCGCACTTAAAGGGGCCCAGGAATCCCTCGCCCCAATCCCAGACTGCTAGGGAGGGATTTAAAGCGCCTGGAATCGTGCCCCCCAGCCCTAAGGAGGCAGCTGCTGCCCAAGGGCGCTAAAAAGCCCCCTCAAAGGGGCTAAAAGCCCGTCGCTCCCTGGTAGGCCCCAAACCGACCTTCGTCGTATGGTTGAGGGCCTTCCCTAAAAGCTGCCTACCTCCTCGATGTCTTGATGCAGACTGAGGGAAAAAGGGGGCTGGCACCACCATGCCAGCCCCTCCTCCCTTCCAGCAGATTCTGTAAAATTAACCAATCTCTTCTCCGAGGGGAGGAGACAAAATGCTCCACCAGCCAACAAGTTGGATGGTGAAGTGTATTTTGTAGCCAATGAAAGTGTCTTGCCAAATGCAAAGGACTAAGGATGCGTAGGTGGCTGGTAAATACCCCAACCTAAAGATTAGGGTGTGACAAGTTTCCAGAGGTGAGGCTAATATTGCTCGACCACTGTCACTTCCCCAACCGTATGCTTTTAATAATGTTTTTATTGTATAGTTTACTGTGTATTTTATTTGCATTTTAACCCTTTGTATACTGTATGTTGTTTTACCTTCTGGCTGTGAGCCGCCCCGAGCCTATTGGGAGTGGCGGCATAAAAGCCGAGTAAATAAATAAATAAATAAATAAAAATAATAAAGACAGCTGTGGAGACCGGTGGCCACACACGCAATTGAAACCAATTGGAAGGATCTGGACAGTTTCAGAGCAGTTTGAATTCAAACTGAACAATTGCTTTTTTGGTGCAGGGCAAACACCTTTGCAGCACATGATAGGATTTGGCAGTAAAACATTTGAAGATGTGGAAGACTCACACTTATGTTAGACTACTGAGTGATGCCGGAAAATGCAGAGGCAGATCTAAAAGCACCAGGTGAGGTAGTGGTAGCAGCCGGAGGGCAGGTAACTACTCTTCTAGGTGTTGGGATCACCATCCCAAATGGCACTTGCACCCAGATGCACTCTAGCCCTGTGGAGCATTCAGATATTAGGATGGGTGGTTGATGCTGAGTGTTCTGAAATAAGATGCTGCTATACAATTTTAGTACAGATGTTGAACTCATAGTAGGTTATCGCATTGCACAATTAATATATGGGGGAATAAGCTTACCGGTGCATGATATAATTTTGTGATTAGTTTCCTTTCCTATTCGATCCTGAGAAGGAAAGAGGCTGAAATGGTGGTGGATGCTGCTACAATTTATCTTCTGGCTGTTCTGCCAACAAGTAGTTCATGGAAGCGACCTGACAATCATGTGTCTGTGCAAACAACAAGTTCTATATCAATGGCTTGGCATCCTGTGATTATATTTGTATTTACTGTTATATGCTTGTTGATATTAGTGTGTATCTTGTATGTCAAGTTAAGACAACTCTATGTGAAGTATATAACATAGCTCAGAGAGTGCAAGAGAAAGAAACTTAGGTGTGGAGGGAAAACTAGCGACAGGCCAAGGGGTAGAATATATATCTGCAACTACCGGAAGACGTTTGTCATTCTGAGCAGATAGTGGCCTGATGCCTAATTATTTCCCCAGGCTGTTTATGTCTCTCTGAGCAGCTTAGAGATTCCTCCATATTTAAGATAATGCACCTGGAACATCGAAGGGAGAACACTTATAATGATGTAACTGATAGCCTTGAAGGGTAATGGGAGTTTGACCTTGGCATAAGGTCGTACCTAAACATACCAAGTGCAAGATAAGCACCAGTGAGATAGCCAAGGGTGGCATGATGTCCAGCATATCTCAAAATGTAAGTAAGAGCCCTATAAAAATGCTTTGAGCCAAACACAAGTTGGAGCTTCAACATGAACCTGCAGCTGAGGTGTCATGTATCCAGTGACTACAAAGAAGGGGTCAATCCTGCTGCTCTCCAGGGCTCCCAGCAGCATTATTGGGGGTGCCTTGCTTGGTTTGTAATTTGCTTGCAATATAATAAATTTAAGAAAAGTTTTCATCCACAATTGTTGTCTGTTGTTGCTTCTGAATCTAAAAGACAGAAGCACATACTAATTTTCTTAGCTCCCCTTGGTGGCCAGAGTTTGCCTCTGTTCGTCTATATGTGTGTATGTGGAAACGGCAGGGATTGTCTGCTAAGCATGTGTACCTGTAATCCGCTCTGAGTCCCCTTCGGGGTGAGAAGAGCAGAATATAAATAATATATATTTTATTATATGGTATGCTCCATTGACCAATATATGTTTGCAATATGAACTTGAGAGCCCCTTCTTTTATTAATCCAACCTGGAAATCAGTTATCCAAAACTGTGATCCCAAAATGCCAGGTTTGAGTTAAATGGCCTCTAGTCACTCCTCTTGTCTTTGAAAAAAGGACACACCTTCAGCCGAGCAGCACTGTCAACTTCTCCTTTTCCCGCCACCACATAATGAGCTCAAAATACCAGAATATCCTCTCTAGCCTGGTCCCTTGATGCAGAATGGAGAGCGGAGTGCAGGTTCACTCATGAACCATACTGATCCCACGGAAATACAATGAATTCTCCCCAAAGGAATCCCAAGCCCATAATCCCGGGGCTGCTATTGTCTCATGAAGATAAGAACCCTCAATAATCCTCCAATAAAATACTTTATTAAATTTACTACCACACTTTACACTGATTGTGAACTGCAGAACATGGCAACAATGAATGTATTGTGAACCAATAAGACTGCAGATCATAATTTGGCATTCTTCCTTGGCCAACTGGGCATATAAGGTGATATCTGACTCTGCCCTCCCCTTTGCCTGTCTTCATTGAGACTTGATCAGAGTTGGCACACTGAACGAACCCCAAGATTTCAGACCTCATTTATACAGACAGTGTTTTTGTTGATAAATCTGAGGCATAACTTTTTTGATTGGGTTATATACAATAGTCTATTGCTGCAATCTTTATTGTTCCTTTCTTAGGGGTTGGATTGTATATTTAATATTGCCTGTGTGAAAACCATTGTTTTGTTTTTCATATTTCTTGACAGATTTCTGTTTAAATTTGGATGGATTTTCTCTCTGTGGCTTGATTAAGCTTTGTTGCTATTCCATTTATTCCTTATGGCTTATTTCTTTGATGTGCTTTGACAGCCTCTTCCATTTCAGTTTCTAAAATTATAGGATCCTCATCAAAATATTGAGTTTTGAAATAATCTGTCATTTCTCTTCATTTTGTTTATTTCTTTAATGTATTGTGTATGTTTTTATTATAATATTTTTGTTTTGTACTGATTATGTAAAGTGTGCCCCTGTTGATCATTCAAAATCCCAACTTTTGCTTTAAATTGGCTTTTAATTTTCCGTTCTTTATGTGAGGAGTAGGAACATATCCCCAATAGTTTCAATATATTGTTTTAATCAGGTTCGATTTTGGAACTATATGTATTTTAAAATATTTTATTATGTGAGTTCATTTTATAAGGACTTCTTAAGGTGACATACACATAAATGAATATATGACTAAGGGCCTCATCAGGTGACCCTTACAAAGCCAGGGGAGAGCAGGGGAAATTGTGGGGCAGCATCACACTGCTTACATTACCATTGGGGGTCATGGTATCCCTTCCTTCAACACTTCCCCACTGTCCCCCACTTCTTCTTAGCCTCCTCCGGCTTTCTTGTATAAGGTTTACACCCAACTCAGCTGGGCTCCGTTTTTCTAGCAGCACGGAGCATCACAGAGCGCCACCAGAAGTAGCCCTGTATCATATGAAGAGCTCCGGGGGACTCCTTGCCGGCAGCATTGCACACAGCACAGAGGAGCAGAGAAAAGATGTTTCTCTATCTCAACGTGATGAGGTCCTAAATAACAATCAGGGCCAGGCAAAGTAAAAATTGGTATTGCAAACTTTAATAGAAACTGAAGACTTTGTAAGGTCATTAAAAGGTTCAAAATAGTCCTTCTAGATTTCATTGGGAAAAATACTTTGACATAACTGTCTTGTGCTTAAGTGGAAATTAACAGCCAATCTGATCTCACCAGAAAGGGAGTTCCATAGCCGGGGGCGATCACCGAGAAGGCCCTCTTTCTTGTTCCCACCAATCGAGCCTCTGACAATGGCAGGATGGAGAGAAGGGCCTCCTCGGACGATCTTAATCTCATAGGGGGAGATGCATTTGAACAAGTAAATTGGGTCATGGCCATTTAGAGTTTTGTAGGTCAAAGCCAGCACTTTGAATTGTGCCCGGTAGCAAACTGGCAGCCAGTGGAGCTGGCGTAACATGGGAGTTGTATGCTCCCTGTATGCCATCCCAGTTCTAAACCTGACTGCCTCTTGTGGACTATTTGAAGCTTCCAAGCAGTCTTCAAAGGCAACCATAGAGTGTGTTGCAGTAGTCTATCCTGAATTCAATGAGAGCATGAATCACTGTGGCCAAGTGATGCACAATGTCCCCCAATTAACATCTATTATTTCTAATGTGTATTTTATTTATGTCCTAACTTTTCTCCTGGCATGGCCCCCTGGTAAGTTACACCTAGGCAAAAGCAAGATCAAACTAAACACTTGGTACAAATTAAAAGTTAAAACACAATTAAGCAAGTTATCTTATTAAAATGTCATAACATTTTTTAAAAATGTACAATTATTTAAAAACTCGAAAGTTAAAAATGCAGCACTGTTTCTAATAATATCAGCAAATAGGAAGTGCTGGAACAGGTTTAGTAGTATGGATCCTTATAGCTAGCTACATCTTTGTACTCTTGTTTGCAATTTGATGATGATATCCTACCATGATCAAGCTCTGCACTTTGAAACTTACCACTGCATAGCATATAATTGTCTCAATTTGACAAAAACACGCTCAAGTAATCCAGTTTCCCTACTTTTTCCGCTGTTTTCAAAATATCTTCCACTTCTCCCCTTTATCCTTAACTAACTGCAATTGATACAAGCAGAGTTCAAAATTCAAAAGGAGTTTACATTCAGCTATTTCAGAAGGAGCAAATAGAGGGAAGAAGGCATCATCTTGCCCTTCCCAGCAGGCTCAGGCAAGCGCAAATTACTGAAGCTTGCCCTCACTTGTGAGTCATTTACCACACTTTAAATACTGCTTGGCTACAAGCATCCTAATTTTCATTTGTCTTGAAATTCTGAAACAAAAACACAGATAAAAACATTTATCAGCCCAACTGCTTCATATGGGATCATGCTGAAACCCTAATGATTCAAGTGCTTTTCACATTTTACTTAATCAGGTAGCTCTGAAATCCATATTATCATCCCAAACAGGTGAAGAATGAAAGCATATTCTCAGCATCCTAGGAGGTTGGTCTTGTTCCAAGCAGCTCTTGAAACAAAAACACAGATAAAAACATTTATCAGCCCAACTGCTGGTTTTAATGTGATCCCATTTCTGTTGGAAATTGAAACCAAATAGTGTATAAGATTCAAGTCTGCTTTGCCACATTTGACTTTATCAAGGTTTAACAGATAATTCTAGTACTAAAGATTTCCTGCTTGTTTTCATGTATTTTATGTTAAAGGTAAAAGTTTTCTTCTGACATTGAGTCTAGTCATGTCCAACTCTGGGGGTGGTGTTCATCACCATTTCTGAGCCAAAGAGCCAGCTTTGTATGTAGACACCTCCAAGGTCATGTGGCCAGCATGACTGCATGCAGCACTGTTACCTTCCTGTCAGAGCGGTAACTATTGTTCTACTCACATTTGCATGTTTTCGAACTGCTAGGTTGGCAGAAGTTGGGGTTGATAGTGGGAGCTCGCCCTGCTCCCCGGATTAGAACCTGTGACCTTTCAATCAGTAAGTTCAGCAGCTCAGCGGTTTAACTCAGTACAGCAAAAAAATCAATTTGCTCTTAAATTTAGCCAAGCTTCAGGAATGAGCATGCTATTGTTAGTCAACAACATTTTGACAACATGGCAGAATATTCCTAGGAAATGTGAGATTGAGGGTGTTTCCCTATGAAGCTTTTATCACACCATCATTCTGCCTCATTAACACAAGTTTATCAGGGTTTTACTCATAGATGATAACATTCAGCATGTGTTACCAACCCTTGTTTTTTACACCGCATATCTCATCTATGTTTTTAAACAATATAAAATTGTTAAAGGGGAAAAGATAGAATAGCTGCATAGAGCGTTCTAATTGCTAGCATGAGAAGTCCCCCATCTGAAATAGCCTGAGGCTCATAAAGAGTTGTATTGGTAGAGGATATTTGTCATTTTTAGAACCTTGACACAATCCACTATTGCAATATATCAACACTGTGTGTGTCTACACACACCTTATTCAGTATACCTACACAGAGAGCCTGTATGGTGTAATAGTTTGAGCACTAGACTATGTCTCTGGGCAGGGCTGTAACCAGGATTTTGATTCAGGGAGGGCTGAGTTTGATTTGGGGGGGGGGCTGAGTCCGAGTGAGAGAGGGTCTACCCTAGCAAACCTTTTGTATCGTTATCCCAATATCCCTGTGCATATGGGATATATTGAGTATGGTGATCAGATCATGATATGAATGCACATAACAGTTTAAGTAATGTACCAAAAAGGCCTTCTCGTGGACCACCCTGAGAATTTCGGGGGGCGGGCTGAAGCCCCTCAAGCCCACCCCCCCCCCCCTACATGCCTGTCTGTGAAAACCTGGTTTCGAATCTCTACCCAGCCATGGAAACCTAATAGTGACCTTGGGCAAATCACGTTCACTTGACAAATCTTGTTTTAGGATTGCCATACATTGGAAAGGACTTGAAGGCACACAATGAAGACAACCAACACTAAAGGTGTGCACAGTGCCATTGCTTTTGGGAGTGCCATGGCAGCAGCCATGCACACGGGGGCGGGGGAGTCTCCCTTAGCCTTGCCTGAGCCAATCAGACCAAAAAAGAGTGTCTTTTTGCCAAGCTGGTCTATGTATAGCAGGGCGAGCTCCTCCATTTTCCTGTGGCATCCTGGCTTCTGAGAGAGAGAGAGAGAGAGAGAGAGAGAGAGAGAGAGATATTTTGTGCTAGCTATCCCTGTGTTCTATCTCAATGCCATTGCTGCTTAGAATCATTTATGGACTCAATTCAAATGTTTTCCCTTGGAAATTTTATTAAATTTTCTTAGTTTAATATCTTTCATTCCTTTTTACTATTTTGCTAGGGAAGTGAAAGTGGGCATTTGTTTTGATGGAGCTGTAAAAGGGCATTGGGGGGATGTTTGTTTATTTATTTATTACTAAACAGCTTATGAATCAAACAGAGGATTGGCCCATGCAAAAATATTGAAGAAGGTAACTTCTTGTGCTTTTGCTATGAGCTGGCCATGTTAATAAGCCAAAGAAGAGTCCACATCACCTTTTCAGTCCTCCCTTCTAACAGTTAGATAAAGAAGTATGAGCCATGCTTGTTAGTTCTACCTGCTGTCTTAAAACAAATATCCAAGGGCTTATGGTTAAGGGCTCTGACGGAAACCAGACTGAAGAGCCATGGTTTGAAGGAAATTGTGACTTCAGTGCTGTCAGTCTTAATTTATTATATCTAAGAAGGAAAAGTGACAGGGAATTCCATTGCTGTCATATTTGACTCCAAAAGGAACAACAACTCTAACATGTAGGAACTGGGAGGAAAGGAGAAATCAAAATGATCCCATTCTTTTCAGAATGCCACACTTAAAAAAAGGAATGAACCTGGGGATTGAGATTTTTCAAACAAACTAAGCACATATTTCGTGATGGATTGTAGAGGGGCTTCCCATATTCTTTTAAGGGGCTCTTCACACAGGGTTGTGGGTTTTTTTGCCCCTTTTTCTTTTTTTGGATGGGGCCTGCTGAGCATCACGAAACAATGCTGGCTTGGCTCCACCCACATTACTCCTGAAGTGGAGGGGAAGCATCGCAAGATGCTTCTTCTGCCACATTTTTTGGGTAGCTCCAACAATGCTACCCGCATTTTCCTCTCCTTTTCCCCATATGATAGGGAAAATGGCAAAGGGGCACATGTTGCCACTCTTTCACCCATGTGATGGAGACAGGGCACCTTGTCCCATCCCCACCATATGATGGAGGAAGGAAGGAGGGAAAGGCATACGGGGTGTCATGAGGAGTCAACTGCCAGCAAAAGGGAATGGCGTGTGAAGAGGTCCTAAGAGTATATGTTGAATATTTTAAATTATTATATTTCAATTTTTTTATTTATATACTTTTCCCATTTAGTCTGACAGCATTGTTGTTTTTAACCTTGATGAATTGTATAAATCTATATTTTAAAAACACTCCAAAATATTTGGGTGCTACTCCAAAACCACAAGAGTAGTCCAGTTACAATTTATACCACACATGAAATGTCTAAGAGTTCAAGAAGTCACCAGCATGTCTATCAAGAACTGTAAAGCAAACTATGGAAATAAAAGTAAGTAGAAAAATAGAGGGGCAAATACAGTCTTATCCCTCTCTTTAAGAAAGAAGTCCAGAAAGACTCAATACGAGGACTCAGGCTGTCTTTCCATTTTGAAAAGATTGCTCACAAGTTTGGGGCAAAAAAGAACAGTTGAAGTCTTTATCATCTTATCTGAAGCCACAACAATCCTGGGACCATATGGCTCTATTAGTCATGCCGGAAAAGAAGGGACACTTCTTAAGCTGTTAGGTTTTTTAAAACCAGATGTTGGTTTGTGTTATAGGAAATTTTAATAAATATATGTTAGTTGAAGACATCTGTTGTAGTGCTGTGTCCTGTACTCAAAAACATCAAGATGTGCAAACACATTTCTTTAATTTATTAGGAGCAGGAAATCTGTTAGGGAGACAGTTAGACTACTGGGTGACAATGGGATTAAAAGAGGAATAAATAGGCTGTGGAAATGCCAGAGACATTAAATAATTATTTCAATCTGCCATCGCCATTTCCTATAAACGAAAGAGCCCCGTGCTTATTTATTTATTTAAAACTTTTATACCCCGGCCTTCTCACCTCCGAAGACGGACTCAGACCGGCAAACTGCAAGTATTCAATGCTAACATTTGAAATCTAAAAACATCCTAAATTTACAATAAAATTTACAATAAAATAAAATACAATAAATACATTTAAAAAGCCTTTCGCCAAAGTAAAATCAAGTCCAACTTAACCCATATATTTGGTCCGTATCAAGTGGTTAGCTTCGCGATCTCCTCCTTCATTCTGTGAAGGCCTCATTTCACAGCCACGTTTTCACCCGTTTCCTAAAAGTCAGGAGGGAGGGGGCAGATCTAATTTCATTTGGGAGGGAATTCCACAGCCGGGGGCCACCACAGAAAAGGCCCTGTCCCTCGTCCCCAACAGACGCACCTGCAAAGGTGGTGGGACCGAGAGCAGGGCCTCTCCAGATGATCTTAGCACTCTTGACGGTTAATAGGGGAGAATACGTTCGGACAGGTAAACTGGGCTGGAACCGTATAGGGTTTTGTAGGTCAACACCAGCACTTTGAATTGTGCTCAGAAGCTAATGAGCAGCCAGTGGAGCTGGCGCAACAGGGAAGTTGTGCACTCCTTGTACCCCGCTCCTGTTAGTAGTCTGGCTGCTGTGCACTGGACTAATTGCAGCTTCTGGGCAGTCTTCATAGGCAATCCCACATAGAGAGCATTGCAGTAGTCTATACGGGATGTAACCAGAGCGTGGACCACCGTGGCCAAGTCTGACTTCCCAAGCAAAAACTCCTCTAGCCACCGTCAAGACCTGGGGTTCCAGGCTCAGCGATGAATCCAGGAATCACTCCCAGACAGCGAACCTGCGCCTTCAAGGGGAGTGTAACCTCGTCAAGCACAGGCTGTAACCCTATGCCCTGTTCGGCCTTATGACTGACCAGGAGTACCTCTGTCCTGTCTGGATTTAGTTTCAATCTGTTAGCCCTCATCGAGTCCGTTACAGCGGCCAAGCACCGGTTCAGGACTTGAACAGCCTCCTTAGTAGCAGGTGGGAAGGAGTGACAGAGTTGGACATCATCTGCTTACAGATGACACCGCACCCCGAAACTCCGGATGATCTCCCCCAATGGCTTCATGTATATGTTGAACAACAAAGGGGACAGTACTGAACCCTGCGGGACCCCACAGTACAATGGCTTGGGGCCGAGCAGGAGTCCCCTAGCAACACCTTCTGGGACCGACCCTCAAGGAAGGACTGGAGCCACTGCTTGAAGTGATATTTCCAGAAGGGAAGAATAACGGTGGCTAGGCAGTGCAATGTTTCAGGGGGCAGGCTGGAGAACCTACTGTGGGCATCAGTTTGGATTTTAAATTAGCTGTTTAAGGTGCTGAATCTTTTGCCCAAATGCAAGCACCTTAAGGCCCTTCCACACTGACCCAAATTCACATGAAATCAGTGTTTAATTTGGAGGCCATACTGGGGGATCAAACACCACCTTTTGGGTGAGGTGACTGCACACCCACCTGTGAGAAACTGGCATCAACACAGGTGGCATGGCCACCCAACCCCCTGCTCTCCCTGGTGCCCATTTCCCAATTGAAAAGGTACACCAGGGGTCTTTATCAAGCCTGGGGGCTTCTAAGGGCTCCATATTGCTTCTAAATGACATGACATTCTGGAGAAGGGAAAAAATTCTCTCTCCATAGCTTCGTACAACATAGAGACATGACACTGTGCCCTTAGAAGTCTCCAGGCTTCATAAGGAACCCATTGTTAACTTTTGTGAGGCTAGAAATGGGGTGAAGGAAAGGAGGCTGGCGCTGCCATCCCTCCTTTTCAGGCTGCTTGCACCCAGAGGCCGGATCACTGTGGAGACTGCTCTTGAGATTGTAATGGTGATCTCAGGAGCAAACTCTACAGGCCCCACACTTCCAAAGATACAGACTTTACTGAAAAGTTCCAATCTTTGGAAGTCTTTTTAAAACTTCCACATTTGGATGCCTCGTGATAATGCCACATTATCTACACTACATTATAGTGCAGTGTAGATGGGACATTAGGTACGTATAGCTTTAAATGTTTCATATAAAATCAGTACGAGATTCACCTCTCTGCTAACATGGAAGTCTCCATTCATCCTGGGAGAAAAAGAAGGAGCTATGGCAAATAGCAGTGACTGAAGGTGAAATTATATACACTTCACCAAGTTCAAATTATATATGTCTACATTTACCCAACTAATCCAGGTTAAACTGCTTTGGCACTGTTCCAATGCAGCCCAGAAACATCCCAGAGCCCTTTTGGTGTCGACAGATAGTCAGTTACAAGTAGTTCCCTGGCAGAAGCTTGCAGGTAACTTCCCTTATCCTGCCCATGTGACTGGCTATCATGGTTATCAGAAGTGACATCACCAGCAAGCATCTATTAAGGGGTTGTATATGGTTAAATATGCAATGTTTAGTGTGTTGTATATGTAGGCTGCTCCAGAGTAAATTTCTCCTTGAGTCAAATTAATGTCCGGATTCAGCACTTATGGACATTAATTTGACTGAGCTGCAAATCCAAGTGTGCATTGTGTGTATTCCCTATAGCAACAAGGTAAGTATGTTATGTGGTCCATGTAGACTACTTAAAGCACTCACATGTAAAATTGCTGATCTAACTAAAATGTGCAACATCTGCGTTTGAAGGCCTCTTTTACCATTCTTACAGTGTCAGTGTTACTATATACATTCCAACTAGACAGAAGGTGAAGAAAGGGGGGAATTGGCCAGACATAAAAAGACTTTGTGAAAATGAACTTTTAAAATCAGAGATATTGTTAACTGAGCTATGTGTACTGGCATATGGTAGGAGAGTACATTTTGATTGAACATTAGAAAAATGTTCTTGGACTTAAGAGTAGCTTGGAAATGGAATGAATTGCCTATAAAGGTGATAAGGTCTTCTCCTCTGAACAACTTCAAAACAGGCTGATTAGCAACCGCTGGGGATACTTTAGCTGGAGATCCTCTACTGAGCAGGGGATTGGACTCTATGGCCCATGAGGCCCCTTTTAACTCTATGTATGCTCACTGTATGCCCACTTTCCACAAATGGAGGGCATCGTGGAGGGATCCTAGAAACTATAAGCTAATTCTACTGGTAGAATGAGTGTGAAATGTGTGTGAACATATCAATCACACTGTGATTCTTCCCCAGTTGTTGGAGAAATGAAAGGAGGGCCCTTTAAGGTAATTATTATGTTAAAGAGATTGGGCACTTAGTATCCACAGATATTTGGTTCCAGTATACCCCGTGGATACCAAAATCTGTGGATGCTCATCCCATTATATACAATGATGTAGTAAAATGGTGGCCCTTATATAAAAATGACAAAACCAAGGTTTGCTTTGAGATATTTTCAAACCATATTTTCAAACCATTAAATCCATGGATATACAATTCATGGATGCAGACGACAGACTGTAATCATTTCTATATATGGCAACATTTAAAATAAATCTCTTTCATTGACTGCATCGCTATATTTTTGTTTTGTTTTGTCTGTTTTGTCTTTTATTTTATTTCCTTTTTCCACTTTTTGTAATTGCATTGATTGGTTATTATTGATTGTCATTGTTAAAAGAATTCTGAATAGGCCCTTGTTTGCATGTTATTCTCTCTTCACAGTTCAACAAGATCAGTATCATCTGTTTTTTAACTGAAAAGGTTACATGAAAAACAAAAAAAATCTATCATTGTCATTACCAACACTACCATTGCTAGCATTATCACTAGTTCTTCTAAAAGCAAGATAAAAAATGCACCTTTTCTTACTCAAAATATTCTCAAAGCCTTAAGGCTGTTACAGGTGTTAAGGAAAAATGGATGTATACCAACAACTGCCACAACTAATGATTGGTCTAAACAAAAGCCTTGGGATTCTTAGCAATGGCTGTGTTTACAGTGGATGTGATGAGATTGCTTTGAATTTCTAATCTGGCTCACAATTGGGGGGAAATCACTTCAAAACTCCTCTTCCATCTCCTCTGAAGAGTATCTCCGGGCTATGCTGCATCCGTTTCAAAGGGAATGTCAGCAGCCGCTCACATTGAACTGGATAGAATAAAATTGGTGTTGCTAGCAACTCCAAAGCATTATATTTTTTTCAAATAGTCAAAGATTTTAGATTCATTCAAACCAATGTTCAAATCTACCCATTAAAGCAGAGCATGTGGAATCAGGTGGAGGCAAAGGCCTCTCAATATAGTCTATGGCCCCAAAGATTTGCCACCTATCTTTTAGGTCCTGCAGGGAATGACTAATGAAAAGAAATGAATGAGCAATTAAGATAATCCCATATTATTGTGAAGGAATTTATTGTTGCATTTGAATCACTTGTGACTTATGGCAACCTTAAGGTGAACCTATCACAGGATATTCTTGGCAATATTTATTTAGCAAAGGTTTGCCACTGCCTTCCACAAAGGCTGAGAGTATGATTTGCCCAAGAATATCCAGTGGATTTCCATAGCTAACTGGGAATTTGAACCTTTTCGTCCTTAATCAAGACCCAGACCATTACACAGCCGTGGACTATGATTTTGGATAATATGATTTTAACAAGTTTTTTAAAGGTTTGACATGTTTTTAATTATTGTTTTAATATATATGTATATTTTATTATATATGTATGTTTTACATGGCATCAAACAGACAAGCATCCTGAGCTCTGAGGATTACCTGGGAAGGAATCCCACTGGAGCACTGCAGTGCACCCAAATACCTGGGAGTCACGCTGGACTGTGCTCTGACCTACAAGAAGCACTGCCTGAATATCAAGCAAAAAATGGGCACGAGAAACAATATCATACTAAAGCTGATTGGCACAACCTGGGGATCGCAACCAGACACAGTGAAGACATCTGCCCTTGCGCTATGCTGCTCTGCTGCTGAGTATGCATGCCCAGTGTGGAACACATATCACCATGCTAAAACAATAGATGTGGCTCTTAATGAGACATGCTGCATTATCACGGGGTGTCTGAGCCCTACACCACTGTAGAAATTACATTGCTTAGCCGGTATTGCACCACCTGACATTTGCCGGGAATTAGCAACCAATAGTGAAAGGACCAAGGCAGTGACATTTCCGTCCCATCCCCTGTTAGGGTATCAGTCAGCACACCAAGGACTTAAATCAAGAAATAGTTATCTAAGATCTACAGAGACACTCGCTGGAACACCTCAGCAAGTGAGAGTCCAAAATGGCAGGCTAAAACCCAGAAACTCAATCAATGGCTGATACCAAATGAGAGACTCCCTCCTGGGCACACAGAAGACTGGGGGACTTGGAAGGTGCTGAACAGACTGTGCTCTGACACCACGAGATGCAGAGCCAACCTTAAGAAATGGGGGCACAAAGTGGAATCCACGACATTTGAGTGTGGAGAAGAGCAAACCACAGACCACCTACTGCAATGCAACCTGAGCCCTGCTACATGCACAATGGAGGGCCTTCTTATAGCAACACGAGAGGCACTCCAAGCAGCCAGCTACTGGTCAAAGGACATTTAATCAAATACCAAGTTTGCAAACTTTGTTTGTTTTTTAATGCAATACAAATGTTTGGTTTGCTTCTGAAACAATAAATAAATGGCATCAAATTGTTGCCTATATATGTAAACCACCTTGAGTCCCCTATGGGGTTGAGAAAGGCAGGGTATGAAGAAGGTGAATGAATAAATAAATTACACCACATTGGCTCTCATCATGAAGAGGTAAGGTATGGAAATTGTGTTGTGATTGCATATGACTATTTCCACCTTTTAATATTCAGTTCACATGACAGATACACCAATTTAAAGAATATTATTCCTGCTAATTCCTAGCACTGACAGCACTTTGTCTTCTTCACAATAAATGTGAATGTTAACTCAAATTACCACCACTTCCACATGTACATGTGTCTCATTGCATCACGAATTCTAGGCACAATTAACATTATTGGTTTTGATATTAAAATGTCTGTAAAGCTCGGAGCCAGGATCTAAAGGATTATGTTCTCTCATATGAGCTGATTCATTCTCATTGGAATTTTAAGAAACCGTGAGTCCAGTAAACCATACACTGTGGCAGCACCCCATATCCATGGAGCCAAGACCCCTTGTGGATACCTGAAATCATGAATAATAGTAAATGTTTCTGTAAATGTGCCCCTTGTCTTGCCACTTTGGGGGGGGGGGGGATTGCAAGAATTGTTTTTAAAGCCCCAATCCAGCCTTATTACAGCTATTCAGTTAAAAATGAAAATGATTGTAAAGAGCTCCAGAAAGATCTCTCGAAATTGAGTGAATGGGCAACAAAGTGGCAAATGCATTTTAACCTAAACAAGTGTAAAGTCATGCACATCGGGGCAAGAACCCCAAATACACTTATCAACTGATGGGATCAAAGCTTTCTGAGACAAACCAGGAAAGGGATCTTGGGGTTTTGGTGGACAGCTCAATGAAGATGTCAACCCAGTGCGCAGCAGCAGTGAAGAAAGCAAATTCTATGCTTGGCATGATCAGGAAGGGAATCAAAAATAGGTCGGCAAATGTTGTATTGCCTCTCTACAAATCTATGGTGAGGCCACATCTGGAGTACTGTGTACAATTCTGGTCACCGCACCTCAAGAAGGATATAACGGAACTGGAAAAGGTACAAAGAAGGGCAACAAAAATGATCCAAGGGATGGAGCAGCTCCCTTATGAAATCAGGTTGCAACGCCTTGGTCTTTTCAGCCTTGAAAGACAGCGTTTAAGAGGTGACTTGATCGAAGTGTATAAAATCATGCATGGGATAGAAAAGGTGAATAAAGAAAAAA
Organism: Anolis apletophallus; assembly: GCA_030556195.1. Classification (NCBI taxonomy): domain Eukaryota; kingdom Metazoa; phylum Chordata; class Lepidosauria; order Squamata; family Anolidae; genus Anolis; species Anolis apletophallus. Next base: position 58,823,708 of record JARBWK010000010.1, on the reverse strand, counting down.
TATTTTCTCTGTCACCCAACACTAGGACTAGGGGGCACTCCCTAAAGCTCCAAGGTAGGAAAGTTAGGACTAATAAAGGGAAATATTTCTTCACCCAGAGGGTCATTGGGTTATGGAACTCACTTCCAGAGGAGGTTGTGACAGCTGTCAGCCTGGACAGCTTCAAGGCAGGATTAGACAGATTCATGGATACCAAGGGAATCAGTAGCTACTGAAATGGACATCCAAGTGCCACCTCTGTGTTGATGGAGGCAGGCAGGATTTCCCCGGGTACTGGTTGTGGGGGGTCGGGAGCAGGTGAGGGTTTTGCCCTCCTTTCTGCTAGAGATCCCCATGTACAACTAGTGGGCCACTGTGTGACACAGAATGCTGGACTAGATGGGCTGAGGCCCGATTCAGCATGGCTCTTCTTATGTTCTTATGTTCTTATGTTCTTATTCAGCAGGCCCTGAAAATGAATAGTCCCAGGCACTATCCTGACCATGAGTTAGGCACTTTATCCACTTCCCCAATCCTATGTGCCCCCATTGGCCCAGCTCTCTTATAGCTGTGTAGCAGGCTTGGAAATAAATAGCTCCAGGTCCCACCCTGACCATCAGGCAGGACCATGCTTGCACTTTACCCACTTCCTGGGCCTTAGTCTACTTCGTTATACTAGCCCAGCCCTCTCGTAGTTGTTGAGGCCCACTCTGGAATTCTGGTCATTGAAAGCTGAACTTGCCCAAAGGAAATTAGTACTGAACTGGCTTTTCATTTTAAATGTGTATGGCTGTTATTTACTATTATGTCTATGTTTTATAATGATTATTTTGTATTTTTGTGTCGGTAATTGCAATGCTTTACCTATGCTGGAAACCGTCCTGAGTCCCCTCATGGAGATAGAGCGGTATACAAATAAAAGATCATTATTTGAAACACAAGATGATGATGATGTGCCCAAGGGGAATTCAAACATGACTGAAATGCTCCCCACACTCTGCATTCAGGGGCATTCTGGAACAAAAGTTGTTGTTTTGCAAACAAAAAAAAGAGGGGGAGGGAGAGAGTTTTTAACCTGGGAGGGGTCACATTTGGCCATGGGCTACATTTTGCCCTGTGCTGCTCTACACTGAAGCTGATTGCTGAAGAACTGTGTATGTTACTGTTTTTATGATGCTGACCATTTTTCTGGTTTATAAAAATCTGTAAGTCACTTACTGAGACTCAGGCTGCAATTGAATACTTACTCCATCTTTTCCCTTTGTACTACCAGAATTCTTGGGTGACATTGCCATTGACTGTTCCAGTAACAAATTCATTGCGTGGAGCAACAATGGGCACCCTGAGTATGACATTACAGCTTGAAACATTAGCTGGTGACATCAGCTTTATCTCATTGTTCACTGGTGGCAGATTTGCTGTGTTGTTTCATTTAACTAAAAGCATGAGAGTTAATTAGGAGTTTACCAAGATATGGGATTAATTGCAGGAGCAAATGGCACAAAACCTTTCCTAGCACTTCTCTGCTGCATTGCACTAGGAATGTATTCTTAACAGTCCAGAGGTTAGGTGTCTCGGCAACTTGTCTATGACCAAATAATACGAACTGTCATCCTTTTAGATGAGATACTAAATAACTAAGTTGATCAATTAGGCTTTTAGTGCAAAATTTATTGACTTAGCAATTGCCATCATTAGGGTTTATAACTCTTCCACGCCTTTCTAAACATCCATCGGTTAATGCATAATATTTAACTGTTATGGAAGACTATGGAGCCCTTTAAATTTTCCAACCACCACATTTCACATATGAGTATTATTCATATAATTTACACCTATGGAACCACTTTCAGTTGGGGCTTGAATGTAATTTCGTTAGCATCTTTTATCATACTGAGGGCCAAAATAGATGTTGGGGAAGTGGAAGTATTTAGTATAGTATGACCTCCATATTCAAAGTGCTCACTGTTAGGTGTAAATGTCTGTATGGCTTGGGTCCAGGAAATCCAAAGAACTATATTATCCCATATGAGACCACCATTCTTCCAAAAATATTTACATTTGTGAGTCAAGAGATAAACAAATATCCAATTAACCAAAATGCAGGGAGAATATGTTCTAAGACCCTCTGTGGATGCCTGAAAACCATGGATAATCATGAACCCTATATTTTAACCTTACTTGAGCCATAGAATTTCACTGGAGGACTTAAGAGGGCTGAGAGAGATCCACAAACACTTTTGGGAAAATATTTTATTGGTGATTAGTTATATGTTGCCATGACTGCTATTCCCTGCCAGCCACAGAGCTCCCTGACAGCATCATAGGCTATCATTTGTGGCTTAGTATGATTGCCTTCCAAGTGTAGAGTCTTAGTGTTGGGTCTATAAGTGACTATAAAGACCAAAAAACAGCTCAACTGCCTCAGACTTTGAGGTAGAATGACTGAATTTATATCCATCAGCCATGTGCCAGTCTGTGGGTAGGGGCTTCCAGATTTCACAGTCCTGCCCCCGTCACCACTCACTGAACGACATGGAACTTTTGTTGGTTTTCTTTTCATTTTCTTAGAAGACAACTGTCCATGAATTTGTTTTATGTGTGGAGATCAGTGCACGCCTGATCAACATACAGTCTTCACAGAAAGAGGTTCAGAACCAATGGCACAGTTAATATGTCAGCCACCGACCTATCATCTGTTGCCACCTTCTTCCACCTTCATAGTCACTGTATCGTGTTATCATCTGTCTGCTCTGCCACTGAGGACTTCAGATTGTGCTTGACCTGGTATATTCCCTGAGACCTTGCTGCCCTGGTAGATACCCCTGGGAACCCATGACTCCGATGGCTTCATCCGCAGGTTCACTGGAACACATAGGCCCCCCCTCACCATGATAAGAGGAGGATCCATCAAGGGGGATCCATAGAGAGCTCCCTGTAAATGCCTGACCATTATGGTTGCAACTTCTGATGTATTAATTGGATGTCTGCATGATCAGCAAGAAGAAGGGGATTGTTCTGTTATCTCATTGTTTGTCATGCAAATGACCTATTATGGCCTCAGCAAATGCAACACTCAGGTGCTCACATGTAGCTCTGTGGCAAGCAAGGAGCAACGGCAGCAACAAGGAAGACAAGTGGAAAGTCCAGTGAGGTCAATGTAGCCTTGATTCAACTGGACCTTCTTGAGACAACACTGCAGAAGGGTCTACCCAGTCCATGTGACCAGGGGGGGTTATAGGGATACAACTCACATCAATAATCTCTTCTCTGCTATGTTGTTGATGCATGGTTGGTTTCACTCACATGCTTGTTTTGTTTCCAGATAATCTCATACAGTTCTACGGTCCAGTGTCCTCTAAATTCTACAAATGATGACACTTTTTGGCTATTTTGTTTGAGAATCTATTAGTTTTTGTTGTGTATTTTTTCAGAATTCTGTTTCATATTTATAAATATTTACTTATAGTGGTGTTCTACTTTTAAATTATTTGTTTGTAGGCGCTAATTAAGCCCTGCCTCTGGTTATCAGAATATGTACAGCGAGTCTTTGATGTCCACTGAAATACCAAAGTCCATGGATGCCCAAGTTGCATATCATATACAGCACTATAATAAAATTGCAAAATCCAAATTTGTTTATTGGATCAGGAAAGGTTTTTCTGTGGGTGCAGAATTGTGGATATGAAGAAAGTTACTGTATGTCAAAATTGCTTGTATTATTTTTATAGAGGGGAAAAATCTTATTGACTTTCCTTGTCCGCCAGGGGGCTATACAGAGTTTTCTTCATTTTTTCTGCCTATTCAAATTATGATTGTTGTGGGTTTTCACCAGTTTTCACCAGTTCTTTTGATTACTAATTCAATCAAAAATTACACTTTCTATAGCAGGGCTGTCCAACTGGCGGCCCCGGGGCCGGATCCGGCCCCGTAGCCTGTTGGACACGGCCCCACCATTGCCCTCAGCTGCCATTTTTAAATTAAAAAAAAAATCGATTTTTTTTAAAAAAATTGGCGGCCGGGGGGGAGGGGGAGGCGGGCAGGGAGGAGGAAGAGAGCTAGCTCCTCCTTTTCGGCGCCCCCTCCTACCTAGGGCGAGGAGCCGCCGAAAAGGGCAGAAGGCGGCGCCAAGAGCAGCGCATCACAGGCCTGGCGTGACGCGCTGCTCTTGGCACCGCCTACTCTCCTCCTTCGGCGGCTCCCGGCCTAGGAAGGAGGGGCGCCGAAAGGAGTAGTAGGCGGTGCCAAGGGGGCAGCACGTCACGCCAGGCCTGTGACGCGCTGCCGTTGGCGCCGCCGCCTTCTGCCCGGCAGCTCCCCTGGCCTAGGAAGGGGAGGGGGCGCCGAAAGGAGGAGTAGGCGGTGCCAAGGGGCAGCGCGTCACGCCAGGCCTGTGACGGCTGCCGTTGGCGCCGCCTTCTGCCCTTTCGGCGGCTCCCCGGCCTAGGAAGGAGGGGGCGCCGCAAAGAAGGAGTAGGCGGTGCCAGGGGCAGTGCATCACGCCAGGCCTGTGACGCTGTCGTTGGCGCCGCCTTCTGCCCTTTTCGGCGGCTCCCCGGCCTAGGAAGGGAGGGGGCGCGAAAGGAGGAGTAGGCGGTGCCAGGGGCAGCGCATCACGCCAGGCCTGTGACGCGCTGCCGTTGGCGCCGCCTTCTGCCCTTTCGGCGGCCCCCGGCCTAGAAAGGGAGGGGCGCGAAAAGGAGGAGTAGGCGGTGCCAAGAGCAGCGCGTCATGCCAGGCCCAGACGCGCTGCTCTTGGCGCCGCCTACCCTCCTTTGGCGGCTTTAGGGGGCGGGGCCTGAGGGCGGGGGCTGGGGCGGGCCGAGCGGCCCCCAGGTCATCAGTGACCTCTTATCCGGCCCTGGACCCGCCAGAAGTTGGACAGCACTGTTCTATAGCAACACTATTCTATTCTCAAAACCATGGAATTATGATATTTTATTTTTCCCTGCTTGTCTAGTGTTCATACATGTTGCTACCACATTACCCACATTGTGCTATTTCTTTCAGGAAACAGAATTCTTCCATTAAAGGATATAAATCAATCCACTTGCAACCACTGTGTCAACACAGTATTTAAGACTCTATGAGACTTTGCAGAAGCTTCCAAATATATTTAAAGCCAGGTTATTTTAAAACTAAAACTCCTAGAACCCCTTCATCATCATCGATGATCACTCACAGTCGAATGGCCTTCCAAATGTAGGGTCTTGGCGTTGGGTCTGTAGGTGACTGTGGAGAGCTATATCTGACCCACATGTTCTTCCACAGTGAGGACATCGGTTTCAAGATGCAAGGTGGATCCAGTCAGGGTTGGCTTGACACATCTTCCTCTTCATGCATTTCTCTCTTTTACCATCCATCCGGCCTCTTCGAATTCCACAGCACTATTGGTCACAACTGACCTCCAGTTAGAGTGCTCAAAGGCCAGAGCTTCCCAGGTCTCAGTGTATGCCACAGTTTTTAATGTTGGCTTTAAGCCCATCTTTAAATCTCTCCTGTTTACCAACCTTCCATTTTTCATTCTTCAGTTGGAAGTAAAGTTACCGCTTTGGTGGTCACGCATCCAGACAACATGTTCATCGCAGAAGAATCATCACTTCAGTGCTGGTGATCTTTGGTTCTTCCAGTATGTTGACTTTTGTCTGCCTGCTTTCCAAGAGATTTGTAGGATTTTTCAGAGACAACGCTGATGGAATCACTCCAGAAGGTGAGTACAACGTCTGTAGACAACCCATGTTTCACAGGCATATAACAGGGTTGAGAGGACAATAGCTTTATAAACAAGTATCTTAGTATCCCAATTCTCAAACACTCTCTGCTTCATTCAGAAGAATGCCGCACTCACAGACTTCAGACAGTGCTGTATTTCAGTGTTGTTGATTTTTGTGGAGAGGTGGCTGCCACGGTAGTGAAAATGGTCAATATTTTCTAACGTTACACCATTACACTGTATTTCTGGCATTGCAAAGGGATTGGCTTGTGCCTCTTGAAAAAGCACTTTGGTTTTCTCAATGTTCAGTGAGAGGCCAAGCTTTTCATATTTGTGTGCAAAGGCGTTTAGGGTGGCTTGTAGGTGGTCTTCTGAATGAGCACAGACCACATTATCATCAGCATATTGTAGTTCTATAACAATTTTTGTTGTGACCTTGGTTTTGGCTTTCTGTCTGCTGAGGTGAAATAGCTTGCCATCTGTCTGACAGATAATTTCCATGCCAGCAGGAAGCTTCCCATCAACAAAGTGCAGTATCATAGCGATGAAGATGTAGAGAATAATGTTGGGGCAATAACACATCCCTGTTTGACACCTGATTCCATCTTAAATAGGTCTCTTTGGGAGCCACTGCTGTTCAAGACTCTTGCCATAATGTCATCATGGAGGAGCCACAGGATGCTCACAAGTTTGTCAGGGCATTCGGATTTTTGGAGGATGGTAGAGAGCACTGTGATTCACTGTGTCAAATGCCTTTGTGGGGTCAATTAATGCCATGTACAGTGGTTGATTTTGTTCCCTGCATTTTTCTTGGAGCTGTCGTGAAGATCATATCCACTGTTCCTCTGGAGGGGGGTGGAAGCTGTTCCGAGATTCTGGGGTTTGCAAGAATTTTTGCGAGAATTTTCCCAGTGGAGTTTAGAAGAGAGATACCTTGATAGTTTCCACATTTTGTTCTTTCTCTCCTTTTTAAAGAGTGATGGTGGTGGCCTCTTTGAAGTCTGCTGGGATTTTCTCAGTTTCCAACACCTTTTCAATGAACTGGTGGAGTGGTTGTGTCAGCTCAGGTCCACCCTCTTTAAAGATTTCAGTTGTTTTTTAGTTGGCTGATGGGTTTGCTGACTTCCTCCAAGCTTATCTCTGATTTGTTGTTGCAGGATTTGTGGGATAACCTCTTCAGACATGTTGGAGCTGTGGTTAAGGAGGTTGTGGTAGTGCTCTTTCCAACACAGTGCAATTAATATTTTATCCTCCAGAAGTTTGGTTCCATCTGATGAGCATAGGGGGTGTATGCCATGATTTCTTGGTCCATAGATGACCTTTGTGGCATTAAACAATCCCCGTGCATCTTAGACATCAGCAAGGTGTTGGATTTCTTGAGAATTTTTTGTCCAGCAGATATTCTTGAGTTTTCTGGTTCTTCTTTGGACCTCAGCTTTTGCACTAGCATAGATCTTTTTCTTAGCAGCGCAGTTGTTGTCTCTCTGCCATGTTTGGAAGGCCTTCCTTTTCTTATCAATTAACTGTTGAATTTCTTTGTCATTTTCATTAAACCAGTCTTGATGTTTCTTAGTTAGATATCCAATGGTTTCTTCACAGGCTGTGATGATGGAGGTCTTCAGTTCGTTCCAATGTTCCTCAATATTTTCAGGGTGTTCTATGGGTAGATGATCCTTGAGTGCTGTTTGGAGAAGGGCTCATTTGAAGGGCTCTCAAAGGGCATGGGTGTTCATTTTCCAGCTTTTTCCCCTTTCTTTATTGGAGCCTGCGTTTGGGGGATAAAACCCCCTCTATCTTTCATGGGCAACAATGTTGGGGATTGGAATCCAAAGAGTACGTGATTGAATAGATAGCAATCTTTTTTTCTTTTAAAAAAGAATTTTGCAGCATCTTAAACACTACAAAAGTGTTAGGTGGTTTATGTTTCATAGATACAGTAGAGCAGGGGTGCTCACACTTTTTCAGCATGGGAGCTACCATGTGAAGAACCAAGTTTAAAAGATTACCTGGTGCGCGCGCACGCGCATGCGCGCACACCCACTCCTGCTGCCACCTTCCGCCCGCACGGGGCTTCTTTCTTTCTCAGAAATGTAAACAATGGGACATGCAAAAATACATCCAAGCACCCCATTTCTCCCTCCCTGGAAGATATAATCACGCAGAAAGTAAACAGAGAGACCTGGGAGCTGCAAAGCCATTTGTGTCTCAGAAGTTTACATGGGACATGCAAAAATACACCCAAGCACCCCATTTCTCCCACACTGCCATATTACCACACATATTATCAGCCAGAAAGTAAGAAGAGAGGCTTTTGAACTGCAAGGCCATTTAATACTCAGCAAGGTAAACAAAGGGGCATGCAAAATACATCCAACCACCCCATTTCTCCCACATTTACATATTCCCAAACATATATTTCTCAAGAAACAAAGCAAGCAGAGAGGCTTTGGACCTAAAGGCCATTTTTAAAAATAAAAGGAAACAAAGAGACATGCCAAAGTACAATCAAGCACCCACCCCATTTCTCCCACATTTCCATATTCCCCAACATATATTTCTCAAGGAACAAAGCAAGCAGAGAGGCTTTGGAGCTAAAAGGCCATTTTTAAACATTAAAAATAAACAAAGAGACATGCCACAGTACAATCAAGCACCCACCCCAAAGTAAAAAGACTAACCTTTGAGATGCAGTAAGGAAATGGCCCCAAAGCGTCCTTCTCCTCCTCCTCCGTCGTTGCTCCTATTTCCACGCCGCCAGCATGCATGCCGCCTCCAAGAGCTCACGAGAAGTCAGAGAGGCAGAATGGGCGCTTCTGCACATCTTGTGCGGGGCCAGCCATGCATCGTGTCATCCAGGCCCGCCCCTTTGGTCTCCTACGACTTTGAGTGGCTGGAGAAGGACGGAGGGAGTAGGAGGAATCCAAAAGAGGGGGCCCATTCTGCCTCTTGGACTCTGGAGCTTTTGGAGGCGGCATGCGAGCAGGGAGCGGGGAGGAGCAATGACGGAGGGCTTCTTTGCAGCGTGCAGGGGCGTGTGAAGAGGACCAACAGCAAAAAACCTGGTCAGGGGCTTGAAGATCACCAGGATGAGGCCCGAAGATCACCCTGGTGATCCCGATCACCATTCTGAGCACCCCTGCAGTAGAGGCACACTTCTCCAGATGCAGAGGACTACAATTCAGAAAACATTGTTTCAAACTCCTACTGATGCAGCACTGGTTTTCCAGTGACACAAAATCATTGCTGCTTTTGCTGCAGCAGTGAGACATAAAATTGCTCTTATGCTCATATAATCTTTGTTATGATGAGAACATGACTGGTAAAACTTTTTTTAAAGGTACTCTTTCCCCCAGATTAAAGGAAAGATAAGGGTAGAAAAAGCTCTCAGACTACCTTAGGTGTTCATCCCCCAAAACAGAATCTGTTTTCTTCACAACAGTGAACGCTTGCCATTTCGGTTTTATTCAGAGCTTGAAATACTGAATTTTAAAGGTAGTTTATTATTGCTATTCATCTGTTATTCTTCATGTTGCTATGTGTCTTCAAGTCAACTCTGTTTTACAGTGATCCTATCAGAGAGTTTTATCCATAGGAGGTTTTTACTTCCCTCTTTGTTGGGGATATGAACCTGGTAATGAGAAATAAACAATTGTATCGGGTGCTGGATTAAACCCAGTACAGTATACCTTGCTGACCCAAGTGACAGTCCTATAATAAATGCATCCTGAAATGCTGACTCTGTTACTCACTGCATACCATTGTTTTATTTCTCATTATTAGTTAGCACACTAGTAGTTGTTGCTTTAAAACTGTGTTTTTCAAAAGCCATTGTGCAACCTTTGTTCTGCTTTAACATACAGCAGCAGTTTGAGTTACCAGCTAGTGCCAGAGGAGTAGCACCAGAGAGAGTGCTAGTGCGAGAGTACAGGGCTAAGGGAGCAGCCTCCGTGCTTTGTGTATGTTGCTCTTGTCCACTTTGGTCTGCTCTTGTCTGCTTTGATGAACTTTTGCTTAGTTGTTTTTGTGTGGTTTTTAGTTCTGGGATGTTTGGCTTCATGAAGAGAGATGTGGCGTCTCGCCAGGGACAAAATTGGGGACTTTAAAAGGATGGACGAACTATATGGCCCTGGGGGTCGCGTTACAGCCTTCCCATAAAGGAAAAACCTGGAGAGTCTTTAAACAATGAGTCCAGGACTCCAGATGGGTGAATTTAAAACAGGTTTATTTATTACAACCAGTAGAAAACCAACTGGTGGCCTAAAAAGCTTGAAGTGGGTTGCAAAAGTGTCCTTAAACAAAGGGGTTGCATTCACTTGCCTTAAGCAGCGTGAAGGTGTCTCTCTTAAGTCCAGATTTTCCTGTAGCTCCTCAAAAGGTCCTCTGGTGCACGAAGTCCTTTGGTCCACAAAGAAACAGCCTCTGATGAAGGGTTGGCCCTTGCTATTGCTGAGTTCCTTGGTTTTGAGAGCGTAGGTGGAAAGCTATACGTAAACCGAAGTGCCTTGTCTGAGCCTGGCTCCAGACTTCGGCCTGCCTTGTCCACGTACTCTGCTGGAAGTGAGGTCAGAAGGGACATCCTGCCCTCAGGTAAACTCCGGTAAAAGGTGGAGTTGAGGGCGGGTCAACAGGTAGGAGCCAGGATGCAGCCCCTCCCCTGTGGTGAGCACATGGCAGAACAAAGGAGCACATGGCCAGGAGAAAGAAACTATAGAACAAAGAGCCACGCAGGTGGGTGGCAAACCAAATACAGGTATAAACAGCCCCCTAGGGGGTGTCACAAGAGAGATGGAGAGAGAACATGAGAGGGAGGGAGGCTGGAATGAGTACAATACGAATAAAATGATGTTTCTGCCTCTTCACTTTGTGCCTTGTGCTTTCTTGCCACTTCTTTGCGCTTATACCATTTAAAAGTTGATCTTTCTTTTTTTATTTTTCCATGGGAATGTACAGGTTTTGCCTTGCTCTCACACTAGCCTATACACATTTTGTTGCCTCAAATGTGCTTCCTTGCTACAACTTTGTGCTTCTACCATTTTAAAGTTGATCTTTTTTATTGTTAGATGTGAATGTGCAGGGTTATGTATAAAGTACATTTTCTCATTTAAAAACATGTGAATTGGTGTGGCTTTCGGGGGGGGGTGAGAATGGATTAGTAGAATTTCAATGCATTTTAATGGGAAAATTCACATTGAGTTAAGAGCAATTAGAGTTAAGAGCTCATGCATGGAAAATATTAAACTCTTAACTCAAGGTACCACTATACTTGTTTTGAGTTACTCATTTGATCAAAATTCAGCCTATACCCCTTTGCCTTCAGACTGTTGCTTTGACATAGATTGCCAATATGTAATGTTGAACAACTGGGGTAGTAAAAGAAATTGGTTACCTAGGAGCTTGTATAATAGGTTCATTTTTCAGCAATACATTTCCATACTGCCAAACATAAAAGGACACCTTTTGTCCATATGAGCATGACTTCTCAGCCAACGGGAGGAAATGAAATTATTTTTAACATGAGCTGAGCCAAGTGTGTGTTTCCCTTTTTATGATCTGAGCTCTGAGCCATCCCATTCTTTATGTGTTTATGCATTTTACGTAGCCAGTGAATACCAACTACTCAATTTGTTTGCACCTTTTCTCATCACTCCCATGTTATCTTTCAGTTTTGCTTCATTTTTAGATGAACACAATGGGGATGACAGAACTTTTCCTGAAAACAACCAAGAGCCTTCCCAAAGTCTGAGCTAAAGTAGACTTCCTGAACCAATTTACAAGCTTCCTAAACCAGAATTGACCATCTATCATTGCATAATAGTCATTATCGCATAAAATGTGCACCCCAATTTTGGGGAAGAAAAATTGTGTTTTGACATTCCCTGCATAATAGTCGTACCCTTAGTTCACTCGTGCAGGTGCTTCCTTCGGGGGTGCAGTTATGAGGGCAGATGACTTACTTAATTAGGCGATCCCTCGTAGCTCGAGGATGATTGCCTTCCAGATGTGGTGTCTTGGCGGTGGGTCCATAGGTGGCTGTGGAGCCCTATTCTTGATCCACTTGTTCTACTGCAGTGAGGACATTGGTTTCCAGATGGAAGGCGGTCCTGGTCAGGGTTGTCTTGACGTGCCTCCCTCTTGGCACATTTCTCCCTTTCGCCCTCCACTCATGCCTCTTCAAATTCTACAGCACTGCTGGTCACAGCTGACCTTCAGCTAGAGTGCTCAAGGGCCAGGGCTTCCCGGTTCTCAATGTCTATGCCACAGTTTTTAAGCTTGGCTTTAAGCTCATCTTTCAATCTCTTTTCCTGTCCTCCAACATTCCATTTTCCATTCTTGAGTTTGGAGTAGAGCAACTGCTTTGGGAGACTATGATTGGGCATTCAGACAACATGGTCAGTCCAGTGGAGTTGATGGCGGAGGACTATCGCTTCAATGCTGGTGGTCTTTGTTTCTTCCAGCATGCTGACATTTATCCGCCTGTCTTCTCAAGAGATTTTAAGGATTTTTCAGAGGCAACACTGATGGAATCATTCTAGGAGTTGCATGTGACATCTGTAGATAACCCACGTTTCACAGCCATATGGCAGGGTTGGGGGGACAGTAGCTTTATAAACAAGCATCTTGGTATCCCTGCGGATGTCTCGGTCCTCAAACACTCTCTGCCTCATTTGGAAAAAATGCTGCACTCACAGAGCTCAGGTGTTGTATTGATGAAAGAAGCTCCTCACAAGGGGCCTTTTCACTATGTGGTAGTTGCCATCACATAATAGTTGCACCCATCCCCCCATGGGAGGGGGTAGTGTAATTATTACGCAATGAGATGCAGTATTTAAATGCAATTGATTCAATGGATCTACTCCAGTTGAGACCAATATTTGCATGCATGCCATTTGCACACACTTGTGTTTGAAAACACTCTTCTCTGTCCTTCTTGACGAGCCTGGTGGAAATAGACTCTGTTGGCCAAACCATCATAGAGTTGCTCAGCTTTCCTATTCAGAAGAGCATCATTCCAAGTTGGGTAATGTCTAGGAAAAGGCAGGAACAGGGGAAAGTGGAGAAATCAAGCAAATATCAGGTTACAGTGGCAAGAATTAGGAAGTGCTGCATCTTAACTTCCATACAATTCACCTGGCAAAGAGGGTGGTCCCATAAACACATCCCTCAAAGCCAACAGAAAATGTGGCCAGGAGAATGTGGATATCGAGGGCTTTGCTAATGAGCCAAAAAGCCATTAGTATTGGGTTGGGGACAAAAGGGTGACGGATCGCAGGGCAAAAGCAGTGAATGCACTCAGAACAAATTTAGATTGTCTGTTTTACTGCATGAAAAAAGGGTTGGTGATAGGAGGAAACTGCATGGATGGTTAGCGATCATTTCAGATTATTGCATGCATCAGGCAAAAAGCAATTTAAATGTGAGGACACTAATATGCTTTCAGACACAGTTGCCCTTATTTTTACTGTATTTAGATACCCTTAAGAATGCAATTTGATTGGAGCAGTGTGCCTTGGCACACTGAGGAATGTACACATTGTTCTCCATCTCTGCAGGAGTCCTACAAGCTAGAGGTCTATCTACCTCTGCATACTTCTTGCCTAATTAAATGATATTTAGCCCTAAATAAACAGTCTCCAAATATCAGAACTATTAAGAGATAGAAGCTATATTTGGCAGCCCCCACATCTTTGAGACTTGCAGTTTTTAATGAATTATCTTATATTTAATCTAATCCTTTATGCTCAAGGAGGTATCTCATAACAAGTAGCATTAAGAATGTTAATATCAATTACCCTCTCTTGAAAAGTTAAACAAAAATTACTAAAAATGATGTATGCTACATTATTTTCTATACTTGTCCACACACAGAGGTAGCTTTGTGAATAGCAGAAGAGCTAAATTCTCTTGCTTTGCATGGCCATTTAGACTCTTAAAAAAGGGTGCCTATTATCTACTTTATGGTTAGCAGGTTCAGTATTAAAATTTACTACTGATAATTCAGCAATCCGTTCTACATTTTCCATATGAAGTGGAGGAACATTAGCAGAGCATGCATAAAATTATTTTGAAGACGTCAATTTCCGGCGTCCTTCAGTCAGCATGGTGAGTAGCCATGCCAGCAACTCTTTTTCCCTGTATGCTTATCAGGAATTAAGGGGTATAGTGCAGAAAACTGGCTCACTGATAGACCTGCTCTCACAGTCTGGCTTTGTCCTGATTCCACATATACCTAGCAGAATCCAGCCATGCATAATATTTGATATGGTACTATTGATATTTCCATAGCCTTTTGAAATCCTTCCCAAAACAAAAGTTCTATCCATAATTCTGAAATATCAATATGCATCAAATTAACGTAGAAGGTCACTATGCTAAACCATCTGCAACTGCCATAAAGCAAAGGCAATCTCATTTGAAACTGCCATAAAGATATAGACCCAATATTGGCTGCCTCCACATGGAAGGTGAAACATCTGAATCAGTCCTCTGTGTTTATAATGGGTAAGGAGCAAGTTTATCCATCATATGCTTGCTCCTTAGTTATCAGAAGCTCAGGGGAATGAATGGAGTTTTGTGGCAGAATGAAAATCACGCATAGTTCACCTCTTTACCAATCCACATACTGTCTTGCTAGAGAAAATATATGTCATGCAGATGCCAAGTAAAGAATAAGGTGTTTACTCTTTGTTATGCAGAGCAACATATATAAGTCATGTGAACAGTTGCTTTGACTCACACAATGTTCTCTGAGAGAAATTCTAATGTTCTTTGGGTGTTCATATGAAGGATCTTCTTCCAGCAGCTAAGAAGCAGAAAAATATACACTGACTTGTATTGGCAAACTCCTGCACAGAAAACTTAAACATGTAACTGTTGCCAAAACTCCCAGCCTCAGCTAGCTTCTCAGGCATGGCCCAACCAATCAGCTTTGTTCTTTGCAGTTTTCAGTTAACACACTCATCAACTGATTTTAACATGCTCCAACAAATTTGATACCACTTTAACTGTTATGGCTAAATATTATGGAATACTTGGAGTTTTACTTTTACAAGATTTTAGCCTTATCTGCCAAAGAGTGCTCGTGCCTCATGTTTCCATGCACTAAGCCATGGTAGTTAAAGTGGTATCTAATTGCATTAGTTCTGTGATGTAGAGTATCTACAAGGCCCAGTTATAGCAGTTTGATACAATTTTAATTGCCATGGTTCTATCTTATAGAACTATCAAGGTGGCAATGCTGTAGTTAAGGAACAGCATTAAATCTCTCCAGCAGAGAATTCTAAGTACCTCACCAAACTACAAATTCCAAGTTTCCGTAAGTCACAAGAGTTAAAAATGGTTATCACTCTGCTGCTATAACACTGTGATTTAGATATGTTTTCAGAGAAGACATCTATAGCTAGAAGAGACAGTGTCAGCTCCGCTATAAGGTTCCAGGGATCCTATTTCAGCCAGAGCCCTCACATCCTGTGGCATGCCATCTCTTTATAGAAGCTTTTGGCTCAGTGCAGCTGAGAGCAGATGGTCATAATGACTTGGCTGAGAAGAGCTGTCAGCGCAGATCCCCCTGTCTCACATGATTTAAAAAATGCCACCTGGGGAGTGCGAAGTGTGTTGCTGCGTGCATACAAAATTACTGTCCATTCCTTGCTCCACACTTGCAGTATGTGTCTGATGCAGTCCTTAAAGGTTATGTATTACTCTGGTCCAGGCAACATGACAAAGGAAGAACATAGCTTTCTTGGAAGGAATGAGTTGGTTGGCATAGACAAACATGATATGACTGAGAGTGAAGATGTTGATGGGCACTACCCCCAATGCATGTGATGTTTTGTACATTCTGAAAAGAGGAGAATCAAAGTTTGGAAACCTTTCTCTCTCTGTATTGTCGAAGGCTTTGCAGACCATGCAAAAAGAATCTGCGAACCCCATGTCCTCCAAGATGAACTGAACCACCTAAACTGGGCTTTATAAGCCAATGGATACTCTACCTCAGACATCAGAAGAGCTGCAAGACCGAGAACAAGCCACGAGAGTAAAGACAAAGATCCACTCCGAGGAAAAATATTCTTGCCATACATCAAGGGAACCACTGAACGCATAGGGAACACAACATACAAACTATCTACAGACCCACTAAGAAAATCTAACAAATGCCATGTTCAGCAGAGGACAAGAGGGTTCCTCTCACCTCTGCAGGAGTTCTACTATACCATGCAGCTGTGGACAAGTCTACATAGGGACCACCAAACACAGCGCCCAAACACAAATCAAGGAACATGAAAGGCACTGCAGATTACTTCAACCAGAGAAGTCAGCCATAGCAGAGCACCTGATGAACCAACGTGGACATAGTATATTATCTGAGAGCACAGAAATGCTGGACCACTCTAACAACATGTCAGGGTACACAGAGAATCCATTGAAATCCACAAGCATGTGGACAATTTCAACAGAAAAGAAGAAACCATGAAAATGAACAAAATCTGGCTACAAGTATTTTTTAAACAACTCTAAAATTATAACAGTAAATAAAGAACAAAACTCAAACACAGGGGAACTCCAGACAAGAAACAATCAGGAACACCTAATAACCTCTCAAGAAAGAATTCCCCCAGGCAGTAACAGAGACACCGAAAAACTGTCAAGCCATCAAATGCTAATCAACATTCACACTTAGCTCCAACAGACAAGAGTTCTTTCTCCCACCCTGGACTTTTCACAAATATACCGTATTTTTCGCACCCTAAGACGCAGGTTTTTTCCTCCCAAAGTAGGAAGAAAAATGAGCCGCGTCTTATGGAGCGAAGATGCAGGCAGGGGGGAGGGGAGAAGGCGCTGGAGCAGAGGGCGGCGATATACTCACGCTATATTCGCGCCCCCCCCGGCGGCTCCCGGCGGCTCCCGGATGCGCCCGCGCATGGCCAAACTCCCGCTGCCGTGTCGCCGCCGCCAGTCGGCGGCGCGGAGGAACGGGGGCGGAAGGGGACTCACGGGCGGGAGGGAGGGAGGGAAGGAGGAAGAGGCCGCAGCACCTCCGCAGGGCTCCCTCCCTCCGGCGAGGCCTTCCTCCCCTTCCTCCTCGCCAGAGGCGCGACGGAGTGACGTCACGAAGATGCGCCTCTGGCTTCGGGCCTTCCGGAGCGCTGCTGCTGCTACCGCTGCATCTCCGGAAGGGCCCGAAGCCAGAGGCGCATCTTCGTGACGTCACTCCGTCGCGCCTCTGCGAGGAAGGGGAAGGCCTCGCCGGCCGCGCGCTGTAAGGACGGCGGAAGAGAGGCCGGAGGGAGGGAGGAAAGGAGGAAGAGTTCCCTCCCTCCGGCCTCTCTTCCGGCCATCCTTACCGCGCGCGGCCAGCGAGGCCTTCCTCCTCGCCAGAGGCGCGACGGAGTGACGTCACGAAGATGCTTCTCTGGCCGGGCCCTTCCGGAGACGCAGCGGTAGCAGCAGCAGCGCCGCCGGAAGGGCCCGAAGCCAGAGGCGCATCTTCGTGACATCACTCCGTCGCACCTCTGCCGAGGAGGAAGAGGAGGAAGGCCTCGCCGGAGGGAGGGAGCCCTGCGGAGGCGCTGCGGCCTCTTCCTCCTTCCCTCCCTTCCTCCCGCCCCGTGAGTCCCCTCTTCCGCCCCGTTCCTCGCGCCGCCCGACTGGCTGCGGCGACACGGCAGTGGGAGTCTGGCCATCTTGGGCGCATCTGGGAGCCGCCCGGGGAGCCGCCGGGCCGCGAATATAGCGTGAGTATATCGCCGCCCCCTCTGTTCCAGCGCCTTCCCTCCATATTAGTGTCCCATATAGTAGACAGCCCCCATTTTCCCCCCAATTTTCCATCTCTAAAATCTAGGTGCGTCTTATCAGCAGGTGCGCCTTTTGGTGCGAAAAATACGGTATACGCCGATTTTCCTAGTTTCCAACAGACCTCACAACCTCTGAGGATGCCTGCCATAGATGCAGGCAAAATGTCAGGAGAGAATGCTTCTAGAACATGGCCATGCAGCCCAAAAAACCTACAACAACCCACTTTCTCTTTTTTTTCCTGCAACTGTCAGATTCCCACAAGCAACACAGACTATTATGGCCATACTTGTTAGGGAAGCCTGAGATATATAGTCCAAAAATGTAACTTCCCCCAACTTTTGGATGCTATAAAACCATAACTGAGGTCACAGAGTTTAATCTTTTCAAGTGCTTTGGTGGTTGGTGAGGAATTTTCTTCCCATTTAGTTAATACATATTTCCACCAATTACTGTATATTTTTTCCATTTTTAACAAAAGTCCCTTAAACTAGTGTATCAGATGGCCTTTGATCTCTTGTGCTTTCCCTCTCCTACACACAAGCTCTCTTAATCTCTCTTTCTGTCTCTGACTGCCAAATTTAAAGCTAGAGATACAACAATCTTATACCTTTAAATCTGCCAGCTTTGCAGGAGATGAGGCATTTATGACTTTTTCTGATCTGTTGTAGGCAAGATATCCCACATAGTTGGGAGCTGACAATAAAAAAGGAGTAAATGGGCATGAGGAGGAAGGAAATGTACATTCATATCTCCTGATAAAAAAACGTTTGTAGAGAAACAAATCAAATCTCCAATGAGAACTATTACTCATTTTTCTAATCCTTAAAATATGTTCATTTTTCCTAAATAGATTTCAAATATATTTCAAATATTTTTAAGCAGGTTGGATTTTTAAACTGCTATATACATTTGTACATATGTAAGGACTCACCCATTCTGAGCAGGCCGAAGCCTGTGTTGCAGTTTGGCTCCCTGGTTAGAATAGCTGGCATCCATCTTAGGAAGGGAGTTCCACAGGGCAGCCATTAGAAGAAGGTAATTGCCAGAGACAGGGGAGTGGCTTTAGAGCTCCTCTGTCTAGATACAGTGTCTCCCAAGAGATCGGCTGAGAGCCATAGGGGAGGAGCTGAGCTGACTAGGAGGGAGAAATCCTGTCAGGAAAGTTTAGTCTTGAGCTAGGTTTTGGACAAGTAACATCTAAGCCTCAGCTGTTAGTCTGAAGCAGTCTGTTCTATAGCGAAACATCCAGGGACTAGTCTGAACTAAGGGGTCGGGGTAGCTGACAGCGCTTAGGGTCAGAAGAGAATCAGGGTGCCGCTTAGAGTTTAGAGCCAGTAGGGCTGACTTGGGATAGTCAGTCAGGACACCTAGTAGTCTCTGGATATAGAGCAAAAGGTGGGCTCTGAGACTGGGAGCTAGCACGAGTCTGTTAGCTCATTCAGACAAGACTCGGGGAACTTTTTAGGGAATAGAAGTTCCAGTTTGTTAACACCTGTTCACCACTAGTTTCAGTATTAGTGTAACAGAGCTTTTCCAGTCAAGTTTTAGCACTGACTGGGATTGCCTTTAAGATCTAAGAGAAGAAAACATTGATTGAAACCAGTCTTCGGCGTTGAGTATTTATGTCACAGCGGATAGGCAACAGAAATATAGAAGTTTAATTCCCCATCGGCCCAAAAATTCCAGTCTCTGTTCGAGTGAATAATGAAACTCTCATTCAATTCACAAGGTAAATATATAACTTTGTATTGAATTGTATTTAACAATAACTGGCAAAACATCGAAAAACAACAGCCATCACAGCTACCTTTCTAAACATCCTTTCCTCACAGATATTCAATCCCAACTGTCACTTTGTAACGGAAATTCCTCAAGGTTCCATTTAGCAGTCTTGAGACAGCGCCATCTGGTGTCAAACATGTCACACTGCAGGTCATCTCAAACTGCGAAAATATATCTTGTGCTGACTCATGAATTGCTATTCAAAATGCAATAATCTGACAACCAGTACGCGCCAGCACATTTTTATATCAAGTAAACCATCACGCTGTTGAACCATCTTTTGTAACCAAACGCTCTCATTGCCTCAATAGAAGTAAACCATTTAAGATCTGTGCCTTGTGTTTACAAGCCTGTTGAAGTTAATAAATTCTTTTCTTGTTAACTTTTAAGAAAGCCTCCATCATACTTCTTCTCAGTTTCCTCTCAGTGGGTGGTTGTAATAGGAATTCAATTGCCAGCACCCCCTACATCTGAAACAAGTTTTGACCCATTTTTTTCCTTGATCAAACAAGCCTAGCTATCACTGTCAAGGAGTTGTTCTTAATGTTTAGGTGAAATCTTTTTCCTGCAATTTGAGTCTGTTGCGCTGTGTCTCTACAACCACATAAAACAAATTTGCTCCTTTTTCAATATGAAATCCTTTCAAATATTTAAACATGGCTAATCATGTCCCCTCTCAACCTTCTCTTCTCCAAGCTAAACGTACCAAGCTCCCGGCCAGTCTTCTTAGTGCTTGGCTTCTACACCTATTACATTTTTAAAAATGTTCTGTTAGAGATCACCAAATTCACACATCAACAATAACAACAACAGATCAAAATTTCCCTGAGGAGAGGGAGTGGCTGAATAACCAGTTTAAGCTTCTGCTGGATTTTCCGCATTCTCTTCCCAGAACAAATATTCTGTACTTTGAACAGGGCACGGGTAATATGATTGCATCTCCTAACTAAATTAACCTCGTTGGAATTAACAACTGCTTCTAATAACATTACTCTGTTCCTTCACTCTCGATCCAGTTTAAATGTGTGCTCCTAAATGCATTCACAGACATCAGAAAGGCCATATAAACAAATGGCAAAGTTGAGAACACCAGCTGCTCACCAGCCCTTTGGTTTAAACATGCCTTTGGGCCACAGAATTGTTCCCTCTCTGCTGAGCACCAAATACAAAGACTGTTTTTAGACAGTCAGAGAGCATGTATGGTAAACAGAACATAATTGTGCTAAGTTTAACAGTATGACTGCAGGGGTACTGAAGCAGTGGCAGCAACCAAAAAGATAGTGTGATGGAGTAGAAATGGCTATTTAGTGCTCTTAGCCAGTCAGTTGCCATATGCATGAATGGTGCAGAATCAAGACAATCCTTGCTTCCTGTTTCCTCTGAATCTCTTTCTAGTCAAGTCCTGGAAGTTTACCTCCCTCATCAGTTACTAGCTGTTCAACAGTAGGAGTTTTTTCTCATTATCCCTCCTTACCCTTCAAACTACCTGCTGGGGGTGACATACGGTAAGAGACAAACCTTTTTTCAAGTGCAGAGCTTTCAAGAATGCACACAAGTGGTAAAGCTTCCAATGTTTTGAAAGGTACGAACCTCCTCCCTGCGCCTTTCCACCCACTCCAGGTAAAAGAGAATAAGGCCTTGGGAAAGTCAGACTAGTCACAGTGGATGCTGGAGAAATTAAAGGGAAATGCCAGCAAAGATCTTAGGGGGGTGTCAGAAGCCTTCAACAAGCACAAGGCAGAGCTTGCTCGAAACCGCCTTTGCATCCATAAAGAGGAGAGAAAGTGCAGCAAGTCAGGGGACTGGAGTTAAAAGCTTGCATTAATAGACTCTTCCAAGCTCATGTTACACGCCCTCAACCTCAAACTCATCTTTGTACAGTTGAAGCATAGCGGGTGAGCTGCAGTTAATTTAGACAGCATTTTTAAACAGAGAGGAACATGGTTTGCCTTCCCAGTGCATTTAATTGGTGGCCTGCTGACTTGACAAGACCATTTTCCTTGAACTGGCTGCCTTTGGGCTTTAGGGTCTGATTGCCTTGTCCATCAGTACACCACACAATGCACACTGGGTTGCAAATTGTTCACTGGAAACCATCAAGAATAGAGTACGCATTTTCTGTACTGATACAGACTGCACATTTCCCATTTGGGAGTGTAAACTTGTGGTTGCTTAAGCATATGGCAAGAAAAATAAATGGAGAGTGATGAATGTGAGAGTGGCGAACCTATATTCTCAATTAAAACTATTTCAAATTCTCACTTTTAGGAATCATAGGTGGGATGTAGCCTCCCATATTCACTGAAGTTAGGGACACAGCCCTCCTCCCCCCTCCCAAATAAAAAAATTGGAAAAACTGTAAATAAAAACTATTTTTACCAGAAAGAACACCCCTTTAGGAATCTTTAGGTCCTTCGGTGCAAGTTTATGGTCACCTTCCACCACAATCACACTGGAAGACCTAAAAATTCCTAGAGAGAACATATTAATCAAATTGGTGAATAATAAAATCTGTGAAAATGAAACCACAAATGTGGTGGGTAAACCAGATAGCTATGAGGGGTTCACAATATAACAACAACAATGACTTTATTTTGTACCCCACCTTCATCTCCCTGAAGGGACTCAGAGCGGCTTATATGGGGGCAAACCTGAAGTTCAACATAGTTAAAATAAAACAACAAAATTCATAAAAAGATTTCAATAGTATAAAAACAACCACCCAAATACAATACATAGGGAACATCTAACAACCTTTGGTGGTCTGAGTAGTGCACAGTTCTGACTTCAGGCAGGGGACTGGTGCAAATCACTTGCCAAAGGATAGGATTGATGGATAAAGTGCTGAAGGAAAAAATATATAATAGAATATTTATAATTTAATATAATATAATATATAATATTATATTATTTTTATCCTAAAGACTTAGGACCTTATCACATGGACTATGAGAAGCATTGGGGACCATCTGTCTAGCAAGGGGAATCGTACCATTAGATCCGCAGTCATTCCATTTCAAATTCTGTTTTCCCATCACACATATTTCTCTCTTCAGGCTTTCACCTGTTGTTGTCTGTGTTCGGAACCATGACATGGGGTTGGGGGTTTTTTTGTATTAATCTTTATTGAGCATATTTTTCGTATATACATAAAATTGTAAAGCAAAAAGGTTGATAGCAAGATAGAATGAGTGATAATAAAAAGAAAAGTAGAGAACGTAAAGATATAAAGATAAGGGTCAAAATATATTAAAATCTATAGTCTAGTCTATAGATAGGAAAGAGAGAATATTAGAGGTAATAAACAGAAGATAGATAGATAGAAATGTATAGAACAGAGTAAAAAGTATAAAGAAAAGTTTTGACTTCCTGAGTCTTGTATATGTAGAATCTTCCTTTTCCTTGGTTATTTTGCTATTACTTCATCTTCTTTTGTATCTTCTCTTATTTCTTATTCTTATTGTCTTTTCATATCTATATATTTATATTTCTATACTTCATATAATCTGTCACCATTGACCAATCAGTTTCTTTAATCGGGGTTCCTTTGATTTTTGTTATTAGATATGTCAATCTATCCATATTCCTTATGTCCATGATTTTTTCTAGCCATTTTTCTTCATCTGGTATATCTTTATCTTTCCAATTTTTGGCAAAACAGATTCTTGCTGCCATACTCAATAAAAAAATAACAGTTTGTCGTTGTTATCCAGCTTTGTATCCATGATGCCTAGTAGAAAAGTCTATGGTTTTAGAAGTATGTTTGTTCTTAGTATTTCTTGAATTTTGGCATGTATTCTTTTCCAATACGTCTTCGCCTTCTTGCATGATAATATATCCCCTCTATCTTCTCGCACTTCCGGCATTTTATGTTCATGTTCTTGTAGCATCTCCCTAGTTTCTTTGGCATCATGTACCATCTATAGGCTGTTTTGATCCAGTTTTCTTTTAGTTCTGTCGCGTATGTATATCTTAATTTCTTTTTCCATATTTCTTCCCACTTCTCTCTTCCTAATGTTCTTCCTATATTTTCCTTCCATCTTTTCATGTAGTTTTTTTCTTTTTTCTTTTCCTGGTCCCACTCTAGTAATTTTTTATATATTTTTGATATTATGTTTTGCTCCGTTTTTAGTATTGTGTCCCAGAAGTTTTTTGCTTCTTGGAAACCTTTTTTTTTGTCTTTGCTTTTAGTTGTCTATAGTGGAGCCAGGATATTTTATTATCTATGTTCATTATCTCTTGTTGTGTTTTTAACTTTATTTCTCCATCTTCTTTTTTCACTAGATCTTTATATTTTGGCCAGTCATTCCACCCTAGTATTCTCATCTGTGATGCTTCTAACGGAGATACCCAGAGAAGCGTTTTGTTACAAAGCCTAGTTTTATATTTTTGCCATATTTGTAGAAGGTTTGATCTTATGAAGTGGTTCCCAAAGTTTTTTTCCTTTTTATTTCCTTCATACCACATATATTTGTGCCACCCTACTCTTAACTCTGTTCCTTCTAGAGTTAGTAATTTTTTCTTTTCCAGTTTGGCCCATTCTCTTGCCCGTACTAACGTGCATGCTTCTGAATATAATTTTAGGTCTGGTGTTGCGAGACCTCCCTTATTTTTTTTCTTCAGTCAGTATTTTAGAATTGATTCTTGACTTTTTTCACTGCCATATGTATTTAATGATGTCTTTATTCCATTCCTTTAGTAGTTTCCGGAGTCTTATAACTGGCAAGTTCTGAAAGAGGAACAGCATTTTTGGCAGTATTTTCATTTTTACACTAGCAAACCTTCCTAGTAGTGATAGGTTTACATTTTTCCAGTTCTCTAAGTCTTTTTTCATTTCTTTCCATTTCTGTATATAGTTGTTCTGTAGTAGATGTAGATTTTTGCAGTAAGTATTATTCCCAGGTATTTCAGCTTATTGGTGATTTGTATGTTCCATCTGTCTTGTATATTTGTTTGTTATTTTTTGTAATATTTTTTGTGAGTGCTTTTGTTTTTTCCATGTTTATTTTGAAGACAGCAACGTCTCCATATTCATCCAGTTTTCAAATTTTTCCTCTAGTTCTATAAAGCAGATTATGTCTTCCGCAAATGATCTTAGTTTATATTCTTGTCCTAGAATTTTTGCTCCTTTCAGACTGTTATCCTTTCTTATTTTATTTAGTAAAATTTCCAGCGTCATTATAAATAGTAGCGGGGAGAGTGGGCAGCCCTGTCTTGTACCTTTCCTAGTTTCATTTTTTTCTGTTTCTTGTTTATTAATCCAAATTTTGCTTGTTTTTCGTAAATTGCGTTTATCATATTTTGAAAATAACAACCTATGTCCATTTCTCTCATTAGTTGTTTGAAAAAAACAATTTACGTTGTCAAATGCTTTTTCCGCATCTAACACAAGAAACATGACCTTTTTTTGATTATGGGTTTCATAATATTCAATCAAATCTATAATTATCCTTACATTATCCTTTTGTTGTCTGCTTGGTAAGAAGCCTGCTTGTTCTTCCTTTATTTTTTCTTTAAGTAAATTCTTAAGCCTTTCTGCTACTATTTGACTGTAAATTTGGTAATCTAGATTTAATAAAGAAATCTAGATTTAATAAAGAAATTGGCCTATAGTTTTTTACTTTTTCCGGGTCCATGCCTTTTTTTATGTATGACACTTATGGTTGCTTGACTCCACGTTTGTGGCATTTGTTGTGTTTCTCTTATTCTATTCATGATTCTCTTTAAGTATGATATTAGTTCATTTTGGTATGTTTTGTAATATAATGCTGAAAATCCATCCGGACCAGGAACTCTATTTGTTTTCATATTTTATTGCATTTTTTAATTCTTGTTCTGTAAATTCTTTATTTAGTTTCTCTCTATCCTCTTCTGATATAGTTGGTATTTTCTGTTCTCCTAGATATTTTGCAGCTTTCTCTTCTTCTATTTGGTCTTTCTGGTATAGTGTTTTGTAGAAGTTCATGAATTGATTCTTAATTTCTTGTTCTTGTGTATATATTTTCCCTTCTTCATTGAGTTTTGTTATATATGTTGACTCTTCCCCCAAGTCGGATCGACATCCATCTTCCTGGTTTGTTGACATTATTAAAGTAGTTTTGTCTCAGATATTTCAGTTCTTTGGATTTTTCTTCTTGTTCTAAGAACTCTCTTTGCTTGTGGAGTAATTCTATATTTCTTTGGGCTTCTTTATCTTTTGGATTTCTTTTTAAGTTTTCTTCTTCTTTCGCAATTTTGTTTAAGATTTTGTCTGATTTTTGTTGGGTTTTTTTGATATATTTTTATTGTTTTTTCCGCGTAGACAAATACAGAACAGAGAAAGACATCGGGTTAGGGATGGGGGGGGGACGGGGAAGGGGAAGGGAGTGGTAGGGTGATAAACGAACAGGGGTGCATAAAAGACTTCCCAAAGAATACCCATGTGCATCAATCTTCTCAGTGCCATTTTCCATTCCGATGTGTATACAGTAGCCAAGTATTATGTTGTTTTTAAATTATCTTAGAGTTCATTTAGCTCTACTGTAAATTTGGTTCCTTTGTTTTGCAAATATTGTTTGAAATTTGCCCAGTCTATTTTCTTCTTTTGACTATTCGTGTTCTGGATTAGGGAGTCCATTTGTATCATGTCTAAAATCTTCATTGTCCAGTCTTCTACGGTGGGGATGTTTTTCTGCTTCCAGTGTCTGGCTCAAAATGCAATATAGGTGGCACCTATGTCCGACAAAAATAGCCAAATTCGGCAAGAGGGCCTCCAGTAGCTGCTGGAAATGTGGCAAAGAGGCAGGAACCTACTTTCACCAATGGTGGGAGTGCAAAAGGCTAAGGAAATATTGGAAAGAAATCCACAGAGAAACACAGAAGATCTTAAAGAAAAAAATCGAGCTAGATCCCCAGACTTATCTATTAGGCTTTACAAACAAAAACCTGACCGAGACCCAGGATAAAATGCTTTTTCTACTTAGTGCGTGTGCACAAATAACCCTGGCAATGATTTTTGTTTCTTTAACTTGTTTTTATAAGCTTTTTGTTGCATGAAGGTTCCCTTCATGACTACTTTACTGGTTTCCCATAAGGTGTAAAGGTCAGTTTCTTCTTTGTTGTTTAGATTTTTAAATTTCTTTTAATAATTATCTGTTCTTGTCAATATCTTCTTCTCTCTTTAATAAGTTCTCATTTAACCTCCATCTTCTCGTTATTGTAGTATTTGTCAGTGTTAATTCCAGTGGACAGTGGTCAGAGTCTAGTCTGGGTAATATCTTTATCTTTTTGATGTCTTTTGTCATTGATCTAGAACTCCAAATCATGTCGATTCTCGACCAGGTTTTATGTCTCTCTGATAAGAAGATATAGTCTCCGATTCATGTTTGAATCTCCATGTATCTATTAGCATGTAGTCTTTCATCCAGTTTACCATTGATTTTGGTAAGTTTCCACAGATTTTTTGTTTTCTCTGTTTGTTGAGATATGTAAGTCCTGTCTATTTCTCTATTTACACCCCATTAAAGTCTCCCAGTATAAGCAGTTGGTCAAAGCTTTCTTCATCTTTTTTCCCTTAATTTTTCTGCAGATACTGATTTTGAGTCATTTGGGGCATAGATGTTACAAATAAGTATTTTTTTCCTTTTAGTATTATCTTAACTCCGATAATGTTTCCTACCTCGTCTTTGAATGCTAGTGTAGCTGGAATCTCTTCCTTAATATATGTCACCACTCCTCTTTTTTTCATTTGCTGATGCACAAAACTCTTTTCCTAGTTTCTTATTTTTAGGTGTGTGATATGTTTCTGTGTAATATGAGTTTCTTGCAAAGCCAACACATGATAGCCTCTTTTTTAATCTATTGAATATTTTATTTCTTTTATATTTATTCCATTAACATTGTTAGAGTAAATTTTCAATTCTTTAAACATTTTTCCCCTTTTCCTTCTTCTTTTCTGGGGATTTTTATCTGCCCTTTCAAATTACTTTATTTTAATCATGGAAAACTTCAATATCCAAAAGCCAAGATTACTATGGACCTCATCCCATTTGGGAGGATATTTTAAACCCCTTTGCCCTGATCCCCTCTTGCAAGGCACTGTTTTCCTTCATTAAAGCAGTGTAATTTTAAACCCCTTTGCAACAATCTCCTCTTGCAAGGCTTTGCTTCCCTTCATTATAGCAATGTAATTCTCAACCACTTTGCTGTGATCCTCTTCTGCTAAGCTTTCCTTCCCTCCATTAGACCAATGTTATGTTAAAAAGCTAGCAAGAGCACAATTTCAAGTCTAGATTTCTATTAAGGAGAAAATTAAGTGAAAAGAAAGTGGTTGGGAATGCCCATTCCTCCACATCTTTGAAATGATTCAACACAGGCAAATCTGTCAGATCCCATCACATATGTTTTTCAGTGTTAGCGACTGTTCTGGTGTGTGCCATGTGCTCAGAACACAATTTCTTGCCCTTGTTCTGAACTCCTTTCTTTCAGCATGCTTCAGCTCCATTTCAAGGATGAAAGGCAATGGATGATGGCCAGAAGCAGGCAAGCATCATCTGATGAGCTCCATGCCACTTTGTTCTTCAAATGGACTAAAGTGTTCTACAAGGGGCAAACGCTTCATGTGATGAGGTCCACAGACCAATGTCCATAAACCAATGTCCATCTGCAGGCAGATCACAAACTAATGGGTGGTATTCCATACTACAAATGTATCATTGTTTTGCTTCAAAATTAAACTGGCATCGATTAGCAGCTTCTAAATGGTAGGTGTGTTCTGACACACATTCAGTTTTTCGCACACACAAATGCCATCTTATGTTTAACCATAAAGTGAGACATTTGGAAACATAGCAGTTAGGTATTCCCAGTCCATCTTCCTGCCCAAAAGATAAATCTAAATAATAAATAAATAAAATAAAACTTCTAGATATATTCAGACAAGTAGTGAGGAGAGTTAGCAGTTTGATGCCATGAGTCGGAATGAGCTCCTGATTGTCAGTCCTAGCTCTCTGTCAACCTAGCATTTTAAAAGCATGCAATGTGAGTAGATGAATAGGTACCACCTCAGCCGGCAAATAGATCGGAGATGTCTATGGACAGCAGAATCCTTTGGCATGGAAAATGGAATAAGAGCACCTCCTCATGGCTGGAGTTGAGCATGAAATGAAAAAGGGAAAGGCCTTTACCTTATCTGTGTATTTTTGTAGTTGTTTGTGTAAAATGCATTGAATGTTTGCCTTATATGTGAACTGTAGTCCGCTATGAGTCCTTCAGGGAGATAAAGCAGAATATAAATAAAGTGCATTATTATTATTAGTAGTAGTAGTAGTAGTAGTAGTAGTTAGAATATGGGAAATAATACAATGAAGCAGGAGTAGAAATGGGAAATATAATAAATATAATAATGGTAACCTTTCTGTACCCTAGATGTAGAAACAACATGATGCTCTGGAAGTTTTTTTGACTGCAAGTCCCAGCAGCCCTAGCTAGTATTGCCAAAGGTAAGATATTGTTGGAACTACAATCCAACAATGTTTGTTGTAAAACATTTGAGTGTTTCAAATGCTTCTGAACAGATAGATCCCTTGGCTATCAGTCAAGTATATTGTGCAGCCATTTCTATTTCCCTCATGCATAACGAGAGAGAACAAAAAGTCAGGAGGCTCTCTCTCTCTCTCCCTTCCCCAAGCAAACCTTTCCCCATCACTGACTTACATCCTTTCTGGAGCTCGATGCAGATGCAAAAAGGTAGAAAATCACTCCCCGTGTAATTAAAGTACTGAGGACAGAATGTGGCATGCCCATATTTACATTATCATTACTTACTAATATGGGGCAAATTATCCGCATAGTCAAAGAAAATAGCAGAAATCTAATAATAATAATATTAATAATAATCTTTATTTATACCCCGCCACCATCTCCCCAAAGGGGGCCCGTGGTGGCTTACATGAGGCCAAGCTCAGTAATACATAACAGCAAAAATACAGAACAACAAAAATATCATCACAATAAAATAAGTAGAACATAAAAGTAAATAAAACAGTACAAAGAAATAAGGTGAAAAATTAATCACAGTGGGCAGGCCAAATGTACATAAAATGATAAAACACTAGATGAGATAGGAATGGCCAAGATATAAAAGCTCGTGGGGGATGGAACAGTGGAGACAGGCCTTCCAAGGAATGGGGGGGGGTGCAATATGAGGACATATTACGGGAGAGATAACAGGAAATAAGTATATGGTCACTCTCCAAAGGCACATCGGAAGATCCAGGTTTTTAAATTCTTCTTGAAGGCTGCTAGGGTAGGGGCTTTCCTGATCTCACCAGGAAGCGAGTTCCAGAGCCTGGGGGCCACAGTAGAGAAGGCTCTCTCCCTCATTCCCACAAGTTGCGTCTGTGCTGGTGGAAGGGCCAAAGGAGGGCCTCCCCCGAGGAACGAAGGGATCGTGCAGGTCTATGGTAGAAGATGCAGTCATGAAGGTTTTAATTTTTTTAAAAACCAGTGATAAAACTGCTTAAATTGCAGTTATTGCATAATAAAAATATAAAGGTGCACACTTATTAAAAGTACCTCTGGCACATGAATTGTAAGCCAAATGCCTAACTAAATAAGATTTTTATCTGCCAGCACCTGCAATCGGGTCAGACTAGTGAATCTCCCCTGAGGGAGCAAAATGCAAGAACCAATAATTTGCTCAGCATCTCCTTTGCATCATTCCAGATACTTTTCAAAGTCTGAGTGAACTAAGCAGAGGGAATTGTAGTAGTTTAACCATGAGCAAATTAATTCTTTTTAGTAATAAGAGCAACTGACAAATGTACACTAGTGTGAGGGACATAGCAGCAGAGTCATGAGAAAACAGGAAGAATTAGACTCAACAGTATGAAAGCAGTTCTACAGTTCAAAAAACATGGTCAGGATGAGAAGATCCAAACATAGGCTCAGCAGGGGTAGCAAGGGGTGAAAGCTTCTCAACATGCAGAAACTGGAGTTTCAGTAAAGGGCTCCATGCATATAATTAAAAACTGATGCCAAAACAATGTTAAAACAACCTGTGATCTGAAAGTCTCAGCTTTCAGATCACAGCTGCAGACTTCAGATTCTCCTGTTCTGCATCAAACGCCTGGACCACAGGCTGCTTCTATTAGAATTAGCAACATTTGCCTTACTTTGCTTGTTGGCTGCTGGTTTGCACGTTGGCAGACTTCCTGTTTGCATGCTTACTGTGGCTACTTTTTCCACCATCTCCTCTGATCCTCAGCTATTTTCTCCCTTTTCTCTCCAGTCCCCCTCCTTTATTACATCTTGTATTTAATTATCAGGAAGTATTTATAAGTAAAGCTACATTTATAGGTTTCTACAAAGAGGAGTAAGGTTATTTTCACTCTGCGATGGATGCTCTAGTTGGAGGGAATTGGACTAGTTGTTGTTCAGCTTCTGCCTTGCCAATTTCATTGCTCTGCTTGTGGGATCCAGTATTAACTCACACATTTCTCACAAGACATTTGCAGCCCCACGTCATCCTTCAATCAGAATTCATCCAATGAGAGCATAACAATCTCAGTTGGGCAATCTCTTGGCAAAAATATTCATATTTAAAACCAGGTCCAGAACCAATTCCAAACCATGAGGCCACATCTTCCAAATATACATTGTATTAGACAGATAAAACTTATATAATTTTTCGCACCCCTATAGGTTATATATGTAGAAGGCAGCAACAATCTTGCTAAATTAATTTTCCACGGATTGTCATGCAGTTGATAAAGTTTACAAAAAGAAATCCTCCCATAATGCTGTGAAAAAATGTCATATGGAAGAATCCATTTGTGCTTCCTGTCTTCTAACATCCCCAGATATATGTCAAAGATGGACTGAGAAGCCATTATGAGTAGGGGTGACAAGTGTAGAATGAAAATAACAGCTGTCGTCACTCTTCATCCGGTGATAAAATAATAAATGTTACATTTCTCATGCTTAGTAGACTTTGGATACCTAAGAAAAGAACACCACAGAGCTGGCTGTTGTGTTTAGATCATGTGACTGAGTCACAGTCAAAGGACAAAGCAACGGTCAAAGTGCTAGTTTCTGACTTGTAAGAGTAACAACACAGTCCAGAAGTAATGCTTGCCCTCAGACTCATATCAATCATGATATGGTGCCATAATATGGTTTCAAAAACCTTAGATTACAGATCATTCTGCTACTCCACTTCCTTATGCCACTGCACTCTTCCTGACCACTGGCCTCCCATCCAAATTAGATGAACTCATTATCTGGAAAGTGGTATTGCCTGCAAAATGTGCAAAAAATTGTCTAGAGGGCTGATACCCAAATGCAATGTTTCATGGAGACCATTCTTCAGAACAAAGCAATGTGGGAGAAATGGCTACAGTTGCAGGGGCACCCCTCCCATGATGCCTTCCTATGAAGAAGGGTCTCCCACAGATCCATCTTTTGACCTTGGCAACACTCTGATGCCCCTTCCAATGGATCGACTGCCCTGATGGTCCTCACTCTGAATAAGAGATTGGGTGGGAAGTTGTCCCAGGAAACCCCACCATGACTGTCATTCTCTTGCTGCTTCCATGTTCACAGCACCCTTCTTGCTCTAGTGGTGTTATTTTCATTTCTTCTTGCTCTGAGTTTCTACTTCTTCATTCTTTCTCAGTACAGCCAATGAAGAGGGCATATGTACACTGAATTGATGTATACTTCTCCCTTTATCAGTAATATGTTGAGAGACCAAGAGGTCTAGATGCAGTGAATACCCAAACTCTCCCAATGTGTGCATATCTTCTTTTGCCTGTATGTTCCAGTCTCAGAAGATCAAGAAAGATAAATGTATGTGGACTGCAATGGGGGAATCTGAAAATGGATTTCTTCCTTCTCCGAGCAATGTTACGGGGGGCCCAGTACAAACTTGCAACACCAATCCCATAGTGACATCTGCATCCTATACATACAATCTCAAGAGCCATGAAAAATGCTTAATTCCGAAATTACAATTACATATTTTAAGGTTCTGAAAAATGTCTGACCTTGCTACTTTTGTTTAATAACACTCATCTTGAGAGTCCTATAACTTTGCTAACTCTACAGTATTGTAACTTTAGGTTCATTAATAAAGGGATTATCCTGTTAGTGCTTTTATTCTAATAGACCAGCTGGTAAACTGGCTGGGATTTTTATGGGAGTTGTAGGCCAAAACACCTTGGAAACCCACAGGTTGAGAACCACTGATCTATAGGATATTTTTGAAGTACACACTTAGAATGCTCTCCCAGTTCTCTAGGTTCTGTGGGGCTGAATAAA
The DNA here is from genome assembly GCA_030556195.1 of Anolis apletophallus. Classification (NCBI taxonomy): domain Eukaryota; kingdom Metazoa; phylum Chordata; class Lepidosauria; order Squamata; family Anolidae; genus Anolis; species Anolis apletophallus. The sequence goes on along the minus strand of JARBWK010000010.1, from coordinate 58,791,142 downwards.
ACAAATGTTATTGGTTGTTTTGAATCTGTGTTCTCTGATGCAGAGATGACATTGACTACAGTTGAATTCAAGCCATGGTTTAATGAATCAGACACTTACTCAGAAGCCTGCAAATCCTGCCAGAAGAAGAAACAACTCTTGGTCCCACTGTTCTGTGGTATGAGTCCTTCCCACTGGACATCACTGTTTCTGTGTGTGTGTGTGTGTGTGTGTGTGTGTGTAGCTTGTACATGGTGGCAATATCAAATAGATATGCTTATTGTCTTAGTTCTAGCTTAACTGTGGAGATAATCTTTCTATCATAAAGAATGGCCTTAAGCTGAGAGGAACCATGGAGCCCAGCTGTTCAGAATGTTGTTTGAGGTTGCTCTAATACTACTTTTGATTGGCTCCAGCAAATCTCACAAGATCATGATAACAGTTGCAAAAACACAATGAAATACGTTTCTGTAAATATCCTCCCTCATGTAGCTGATCTTATAAACATAATTTGTTAACCAGATTAGATCACAGCAGTAAGATGTCTGGAGCAGGCAAAGTCCTACTGGTTTACATATAAATTGGAAAGTGTTGTTTGGAGTTACTTTGGATGCTGCGAAAACTCTGAATGTTGTGAATCCATGGAAATCCACAGGATGACACTCTCTCGCCTCTGGAAAAACCCATGATGCTGTTATCGAACAACCGCCAATCCCACAGGCCTGTTGTCGGACAACCGGGCAAGCCCCGTGGACCGACCACAGGACAGAGACCGCGAGGGTTCAGTTAACCTGGCGAGCCCGGAGCGACTAGGTCCTCGTAGCCTACCCGCCTCCCGTAGATCCAATTATGCTCACCAATGCTGCAAGGTAGATGCCACGAAATTGTTTATTCTGCTCAGCTGAGAGGATGCGAACCGCAATACCCTGATTCCCGCAAAGAACGCATGCATATACATTGAAAACATTGGCTTTTAAAGGTTACAGAACTGTCAAAACAATTGAATTTCCCGCCCGCCTGGGCCGGCTCTGCTGGTGATTGGTTGGAACGTTTGAGGCCAGCTGATGGGCGGGACGCCGGCCAGTTCCAGGGAGCCTATCAGCGTTCGCTCCCATTTGCCGGCTTTGGCCAATCAGAGGTCTGAGGCCATATATGGAGTTCCAGGAAGGAAGGCTTAGGCGGGGATCACTGACAGGTTGGCATATGAATGAAAACAAAGAATCCGGGCCAGGTTACGACCTGGGGCAACACCTGGAGATGATGAAATCATTGAATTTGATGTGTCTCATCCATATGCGAATGAGGGAGAAGGGGAAGAAGGCCTGGTGATTTACTCAGACCCTTTTGGTGACAAAAGGACTTATTTTGGGGCACACCTGGTTTCCGAGGCCAGCTGTGACACCCGCTGTGAAGAGCAAACTTTTATTGTCCAGGTTCCAAAGACGAGTTTAGTTAGACTGGAAATCCGACCGTTAAACTGCCTCAGGACTGATGAAACGTGGGGCTTAAGTCAAGAGCTTAGCTTATCCATAACAAGATTTCCATCAGAAAGCGCATGCAATATGAATAATGGTGATCCATAAAGGTTTTGGGAACAGGGCTCAGCTGCATTTCCTCTTGCCAAATACAACAAAACACTTTCAAGGCAGTCTTTCCTTAACAAGGGCAAGAAGGGGAAGGGAAGGGTTACAAGGGAACAAGGGAGACATGGGGCAACATAGTATGCAACACAGAGATCCCCAGCAATTTCCCAGTACATTCCCATACAGTTCTTGCTCCCAGAGTTATGATCTTTAAACCAGGCAACGCAGTGCTGCCTTCCTTCTGGGAGTTGTAGTTCTCCTTGATGTAATTACTGTCCTTGGGAACTGCAGAGCCTTTGGGGCTTGGGGTGCAAAGCAGTGAGAATAGCAGCAAGAGGAGTCCATGACCAGTGTCCTTGGGTGAACTTCAGGTCCCAGCTGGGAGCCAGGCCGCTGATTGCGAGCGGCCGCTTTTCGGGCTTTCCCCAGGCATGGGAGGGAGAACGGGGAGAAGAAAAGAGCAGAGACAAGATGGGGGAAGAGGCAGAGTGCCTTGGGGCAACAACGGGGCAAATCGGGGGAACTTCCAACTTGTAGATACTGAATGCATGGGTTCTATTGGCTGTGCAAATGTTGTGTGGATGGGGCAATGGGAGGCAATGGTGGCTGGGTGTACTGGGAGGGGGAAGTTGGTGCAGTGTGATGTCTGGAACTGAGTGAGGCAGAAAGGAAGGGGGGAAAAGGGGGTCTGGTACTGGTGCAACTTAGGCCATGGGCCAAAAGGAATACTGGGGACTCTCTGCGGTTTGACCTTCTGGATTCGGGGCTTCCTGGTTCGACTACAATGCCTTAGGATCACCATAAGCTGGGAATGACTTGGAGGTACAGAGCAACAGCAATATGTCATGGTTGCTTCATGTGTTCAAGATGACTTGGTGCTGCCATTATCAAGTGATAATGGACAGCTGGCAAATGTCTCCCTGGTCTCTCTTTCTCTCATTCTCTCAGTCCCAATTATCTCTCTCCCTGTCTCTCTGATTTGTTCCCACACATTAAAGCTACAACTGTATGAACGGTATTGTTTAGCCAAGGGTGCAAAAAGGGATTCCATTGTTTCCTATATCTAAATATGCCCTAGCCTGTTTTGTCCCAGGAATAGAAATCTGAAAACAGAGGCCATGTTTGATACTAAGGGGAAAATACATTGGATTCCGCCATGGCCTTTAGGATTGTTTCTCAAGACTATAGTCTCTCTTGCCCCTTCTGCGACAGAAGAGAGAGAAGAGAAGCAAAGCCAACAGAGCCACAGCTTCAGAATGCCAGCTGACATCTAGCGCACATGCCAAAGATATCCAAGCAGAAGGTTTTGATGCTGTCACACACAGAGCCAGGAAGTATTTGGTTTTAACGAGTTAATTTGATGTATATATAGTTACTACTTTTAGTATTAAGATTAAACATAACCCCCCCCCACACACACACACACACACACTCTCACACATGCGCACACACAATGGCGATGGCTATAACTCAGTGGAACAGGAATGGGTTAGTAGCTTGCCATTCTTTACTGACTGTGTGTGTGATTCACTCTGAGCAACAAAAGGAGAGAAACAAAGATCACATGGGTTGTTGCCATGTGTTGCAGCTAGGAAGGATTACTTATGATGTATCTTGCATTCTCAGAATTTGCAAGCGCAGTATCTGAATTAACCACTAGGGGAACCTATGAGCATTTTTTTTGCATATTTCCAGTGGCATAACAGCAACAATAATCACGGCAACTTGTTTCTAACAAGTAACATAATGAGTTACCTTTATGGATTACAGTAAAATTAATTAGTAATTAGTATAATGATTAAGCAATTGTTTCCTTGAAAACTAACATTCTAAGTTTCATTAGATATCATAAGATACATCTTCTGCAGAAGCTTTCAAATGAAATAGATACCTCACTACCTTTAGATCACGATATTTTGAGAAGAAAATAAATCAAATCATTCATTGGACAGAATAGTCCCTCTGAGCAAAGAACACAAGAAAAATGTTGAATCTGATGAAAGGCTTTTTTAGGGCAATTTTGGATTCCACAACAACCATACATATTTCCAGATAAGTCCATATGTAAGACACAAGACAATAGCAACCAGACTTGTGAACAGATACATTTTGGCCATTTGCCTTCGGCTTCTTTGGCTTGTTTGGTTTGTCTGGACAAACCGGACAAACCGTAACAGCAAGGGCACAGCTGCCATGGTTTCTTCGCTCAAAATTGCTCACATGGCTGCCGGTCGTGGCTACCTTCTCTTCTACTCAGGAGCACGCAGAGAGGCTGCAGCATGTTCACACGGGATTTCCCTTTGAGACCTGCCTGTTGTGTCAATCAGAGTAGAAGAACGCCATAGCGTGTCTTACACAAGCTGTATCTATTTAATGAGGTGAGTGCCTCCATTGCTCAGTTGCACCCTGGCTTTGAGGTGTTCTGCTTCAGTCCATGCGATCACCCTGCCCTTTGTAGTTACTTTTTTACAAGATGTATTCAAAGCATCTCAACAGAATTTTTTCAAGATGTGCATTATCTTACCAATCCTACAGAAGTGTTTTACTGTCGAAATGGTAATGGAAAGTAAAAGTAAAGTAATGTGCAGAGCAACAAGAACTTTTAAAAGGTATTTCCAAGCTCTATTCTTTACTTAGATCCTATAAAATGGCACAATATTGCTGCCTTGGTATTGTACATATCAGACTCAGGGACCGTGATTGACCAAAGGCTGCAACATTTTCATGTTTGTGGAACTTCTTGTAAAATTCTGGTGAGCTGACCCTAAGTCATGGTTTAACAGTGCATCCAAAAGAAGACAGTGAGTGCTGAATTTGATGTCTGAATTTGAGACTTTCTGATTTGTATTTCAGGAAGCCCCACATGCTTTATTTTTCTATGGTTGTTGTGCCGCCCCTAGAGGGCTATGAATATTTGTTTTGTGGGTATTTTCCATGGGTATTTGCTATTAGTTTCCTCCCTTCACCATGTTGTCTTGGGTCATGTGACCTTTGGGCTTGTCATGTGGTCCCTCAGGGTCTCTGGGTGATCCGCCCTCTGGTCCGCCCCTTTGGAGAGGTTATATAAAGGGGCCCTCGGCTCGCCTCTCCCTCTTCCAGCACCATCAGGACAAAGAGCAAGTCTTAGAGTGGACGGCTCCAAAAGGGAACTGTTTTTACTGCTAGGTTCATCTTCGTCTCCAACCAGGACTCTCAGAAACAGGAAGATCCATCTTCAACAAGGACTGAGATTCTGGGGAGTGCTAAAGGACCCAGTTTGCCTGCACTCCAGGAGACAACAGGACACCTTCAGACTTCGATGAGAGGTACCGCCTTTGATGTTACTTGACGCATCGGGGCAGAAAACCCTTTTTTTGGACATTGCCACAAGCCAAGCTTAAGCCATCAGTTTTAATGCTGATTGTACCAATAAATACCTTTTGGCCCTCAGCTTGCGTCAAGCATCCTTTTTGTTGAGGTCCACGGTGGCTTGTAGGTGGAAAGCCTAGCCAGCCCATCTTCCCAGATTAGAGATCTCCCTTTTACCCTGGGAAGACGGAAAAGTTGTCCTCCACATCAGGCATCAAGATGATTCTATTAGCAACCATGGAGGCTTATTTGACTAGAATCACATATATTGGCCATTTTCTGCTCCAAAACAGAGTTTCACAAAGTTTTCCTACATTCCTTCTGGAATTTAAATAATTTAGTTCCTCTGCTCTCACTCAGTCACTGGTGTTAGGATATAAATATGGTACCCTGTATGTGATACATTTATTTATTGTGTGCCCTGGTAGACCCTTCTACACTCTAATCTATCTCCCTGGGACTTATTACCAGGAATATCAAGACCCCAAGCAATATGAAAAACATCTTCTTCTAGCTTCATTTAGATGTTGAATTTCTTCTTCAAAATTCAATCTGAATATCAGAAGGGTGGAATAACATACCAAATTAGATTCTTCTACATACAAATTTAATTTGTAATTATGGTGAAGGACTACAGCTATGATTTTGGGCATAATTATTAACTTGGCAGAACTTCCTTCTTCCAAATATGCATATATAGGAGTGTCCTAAAACTCAAATGTATATGGCATTCCACTGGGTTCCTGCTTTACTTTTGTAAAGACAAAATCAACGAGCATATCCTGTAATCTAGGCCAAACACAAAAAGGAAAATAAAGATAGCCTGCTTAATTCCTTCTTATGCCAAGTAACCGCTACAACCAGCTTTTAAGCTCTTGTGGGATGGAAAGAGATAGGTATAATGTTGCTTGTTTTGTGGGCATTATATAGGAATATTTATTTATTGTGTGTGTGTGTAGAGAGAGGGGGGGGGAGAAGGAGGGAGGAATATTTATATAGAAATATTGTTCTATTTTGGGAAAGTCTGTCCTCAGAATTAGGAATCGGTAACATGCACTCTGGGGGCCATCTACATGGGCCATAGATGGTGATGCAGGATGGGATAATCTGGATCAGCATTGCCATGGTCCATGGTGAGCTGCTGAACAAACTCAGGAAGTGGTGCATATCCACATTGTATGCCCCCAAGCCGACCAAGGGAATGAATGATGTCCAGAGAGTCCAGTGGCACTGGAACTGGTTCAGCAGTACTGCACCATCATTTCTGGTAAAGGGACTTATCTATATACAGTTGTTTAGATCAGTATAAATCTCCCCAAGATCCAGCGTGTATGTGCTGCTTCTGGGCCCTTGTCCTGACAGTTTGGACATGCATCTGCTCTACTGGTTTGTCATCTCTTCTGTGTTGCTGGCACCACTGCTCCTAAATATCCACACAGCTCTGTCAAAGCTCTTGGCCATTGCAGGTGTCTCTGCTGATGTCAGAATGGGCAACTGGCAAGAAAGAGAAGAGGCAATTCCGGAAATGAAAATTGAATGGGAGAATTAATAACATCGAATAATCTCCAGATCATTTACTATGCTAATCCTACATAATCTGGAACAAAATTGTGCCCAATCATCTTTTTTCTGCCCCCAGCTCTCCCTGTTCCCTCTGACTCCTGTGATGGTCCTGTTTCATGGACTACATGCAGGCTTCTCTTGTCGTCAGACAGTGACAGAAACATTCTGGTTCTGGACTGACTGACTGACTGACTGCCTGACACATCCTAACAGGCCTCCTCACAGCACAGCTTCCTTCCCTCAGCAACTAACGTTGATCTTCCCACCTCCCTCTAATGGAGTTCTCTCACATTAGGCATTCCTTATTTTGCTAGTCTTGAACACTCCCTCTCCAGCCAACAATGATTAATTGTTCTTAATAGTAAAAATGATTTCCAAATAGTAAAAATGATTTTCAAATCTCGTGCCCAGAATCTCTGAGCATCCTTGTTCCTTGTGGGACTTATAATGGACTTATAATGGCCAATTACCTTTTTGACTCCTTGACCAATCCAAACAAAGGTAGCTTCTTGCGTGAGCTATGATTCCCAATTTTTGGTTTTCCAGATGTTTCAGACTTCAGTTCCCAAAATCTGTTGCCATTGGCCTAAGTGGCTCAGGCTTCTGGGAGTTGAAGTGCAAAATACCAGGAGGACCAGAGTTTGGGAATCACTGGCCTAGAGAATTTCAGTTATCATAATAGCTATCACCAAGACAGCCCCAACAATTTACCAGTGGCCAGTAAAGAATCACAAAGCCTACATGTCTACCTACAACATCACCAGAGACCAATCAAGATACAGAAATATAATAAAGCAGAAAGAAACAGATAAAGATACACTATTTCTCACAGCATCACTGACTCCAAAAGGATAGAAGTTAGGTATCATTAGCAAGGATGATTAATGAGCAGAAGTGAGGAAGTTGCAGAAGACAGTGAGATTTCCTTTAAAAAAAAAGCAAAAGCAAAATAACAACACAAACTGGTAAAACAAGCATTGAGTTGACTGTAAGGTAAGTTGAAAATCGTTGAGGAAGACTTTAGTTATTTAAAGATTTTTACCTCTGAAAAAAAGTAAAATGAAAAAGGTCTCCCAAAGCAGTTAACAAAAATCAATACTAAGACAGTCCTTGCCCTCAGGCTTACAATTGAAAAAAACACAAAAGTCAAGGGATGGAAGGAAGGAATATCATCATGCGCTGTCTGCTTCTTCTCTCATTTCCTCAGGGTAAGAATGATGATAATCAGAGTAGCCCTTGCAGTGGAGATTGGAGGAAGGAGGAGGCCAGTGCTGGGGGCTGGATGAAAGTAGCTAGCCAAGTTGTATCCCTTTTTTCTCTTTTCCCCTTAGAGCAGGGACAGATGATATCTGAGTAGTCCTTACAGTGGCACTTAAGGGCAGGAGGACTTTTTCTTTAGTCTTAAAAAAAACCTTTTTAAAATAAGATCAGTAAAACATATTAGGAGGGAGAATGCAACTAGAAGGTTAGTTGGTTGTTGTATAAATGAAAGTTTGGCTAAATGGGAATAGGGAAACTGCAGAGATGCTGATTTTCTTTTCTTTTTTTCCATGCATTTCAACCTATAAGTCTCACCTTCCACCACAATCTCTTCCTTCAATTTGAACTGTTATCTTCTTAGGGTTTTCAACATATTCAGAAACAATTTACCACTACCATTCCTTTTTTCGTGCACTGTATTGTATTAGTGTTATTTATAGTGCCACGACCATCATGAGATCTTCTAATATCAGTGCCACCTCCCCTAATACTGATCCTTAGAAGCTTCCCTGGACCCTCACCACTGGACCTATCAGTTATTTTCTACAGATTCAGCCATTACTCCTTGAATCAGATGAATGTATCTTACTCTGGTATCTCCACTCTGAGCATTCCACTTGGTGATCCAAGGAGAAATCTCAAATCTTGACGGAATCTAATCTTCTGACAGTATTATTCTCTGCCTCTTTAACACATCCAACCTCCAAACTGCATCCAACAGAAGGAATTTTCTCAAGTCCTACCTGCTTTATTGCTTCATGACGGAGCAATCACTGATTCATAACATTTTAATTGTCCCTTGACTATCGTCTCTTACTTGTCCAAAGTAGGTTTATTTTTCTGCAAGAGGAGAAAGGCTGTAATTACACACCTGTTCTCCTTCAGTGTTTTAAAATAGTAATGCTGTGTTATTGCTCTTCAAAGAAAAATATAATATAATATTATTATAATGGAACCAGATTTTAAATTAAACCTTCTAACCCTGTGGGAATGTAAATTGGCACTAGGGAAATCAAATAAGACTCTTCAAGGGCTAATTAAGAGGTAATTCACTGTAACTCCTCAACAGATAGTCCGTTTGTCCTGCTTAACAAAGGGCATTCCTCCTGAAAGGTTTTCAGAGCACACTGATTTAAAAGTGTTCTCTATTTGAAAATATTTCAATCCTTATAAAGTTTAAAGATAAAAATTATCACACAAAGCTTTTAAGACAAGCTACACCCTCCTCAACCACAGATGGAATTGCTTATCATCACACAACATTATCCTAAATTCATTCCAAACCAGTATTCAACTTCTCTGTAATCAGTGTTTTTGGTTTTTTTTAAAGGGAATTCCCATTTTAGGCAGCTAAACATGCTTTGAATCTGTGCTCAAAAGTGTTTTCAAGTATGCAGGGATATCCAAAATTGCTTCAGCAACGAATTTGGAGACTGCAACAAGTGATTGTGGGTGTCACTTTCATTTCCTTATTGCCATAATGCTACTAGTCATTTTACTTCATGTGATGATGTCCAAAGAAAAGTGAGAACAGGAACCTGGGCATTTCCAAACATTTAAAACTTAAGCAGCAAATTGATCAGGCACACAAGTCTCCTGGCCGCAGTTATTCCCATTAGGCGGAGATGTTTAGTAATTTCTCAGTAAACAGGAAACAATAGCATTTACAGGCCTGATAAACAGGAAACCTTTAATTAACATGGGAAAGAAAATTTGCTGAATGGAATGTACCTATAACATTATAGGATTGTTGACTATGAAGAATGATGTTGCTGGGCATTATATCAATATATGAAGGGCTCTTTGTAATCCTCATTGAAATTTCAAGTTAACTATAGCAGACAAATACCTCACAGCTATGAAGGATTCCAGTATTAATGCAATTTCAGTATGGGATGGCAACAGCAAGAAATCCCATAGTAATAAGTATTTAAAATGGGATTTAAATTAAAATTGCCAGCATCATATTCAGCAGCAATAAAGAAAATGGGTGGCCATTAATCTCTCTCTGCAAAAGCTCCAAGACAGTGAGCCCCTGTACCTGAAACTTGACATGAATGTTAATGGGACCCTGGGGTGTGAATCCTGGATTATTGTGTTTTAAAACTACATGAATTAATTTTTGCACTGTTTATAGACTGTGGTATCATATTCACTGCTAGATATCCCTAATCTTTTCTAAAAAGAAAGCTGGAGGCAAATATTGGATATTTGTTTCCCAAGATGGCCTAAAGGCAGCTCTCATGATGCTTCTCTGTGCAGAGCTCATAAATGCTTCAAAGAGGTACGGGGAAAGAAATAAAATATATGGTGCTGTCTCATAAAGGAGGGTGGAGGGTAGCCACAAGGAAAGGTTGACTGAGCATAGAAACCAATGGGTAGAAAGACTAGCACGAAAGGAATAGAGTGATGGAAACAATGGCGCCACTGGAATTGATGTCACCAGTAACTCATGCCGTCATCTCCATGAACAACTTCTCATCCCAGACAAGACTACAATATTTTTGGCAAAATATTAGAAAACTGGACAAAATCAATGATTACTAAAAACATCAGCAGCAACAAAATCATTGCATGCTTATAGCTCATGCAAGATGAATATATGTGATTTGAAGCATTGCTGTACCTTGGTAATAATAATGCTCTGATCAGAGAAAATGCACATTAGAAGGTTCAAAAAGTAAATTAGTATTGAGCTTAAACTGAAACAGTACATATAAGTTGGGCTTATGAAAATGTTTTACAAGAAGGATGGTATAAACCAACATCAGTATATAAAATAATATATTATAAGGTCAGGTTTCATATACTTATGCTCAATACAACATATATAGTTCACATTCGATACATTTTACCGTGTCCTTGGCGCAACCTGGTCTTAAAATTCAGTCCAGAGTGCGAAAGAGTCAATCTCCATAATTGTTCCAAATGGTGTAATCGGGTAATCCCAAAGTTCAAGTCCATAAGGATAATCCAAAGACAGTAGGTACAAGAAACCTTATCCAAATAGGATTCGCATTAAAGCAAAGAACCGAAGCCAAACATCAAGGCTCCGTTTGTTTCAAATAAGGCAAGCCGACGGGAGGGGTATCCTCTGGAATCGGGGCCGCAGTATATCCGTTTTGTTTCTTTTTCAAGGCTAACATATAATATATGCAGGTTCTTTTCCTATAATTTACAATAATAATAATCATCAGTAAAGAGTTTCCATCATAACCCCGTACAGAAAGTATAAGATAATACAGTGCAATATAGCAATACATACCGCAATAGAATGAGATCCTATCTTAACCCCATCTCAATCCGAAGCAGTGACCACAAAAGGTAAACATAATGGGAAAGCACACACATTTTAAATGTGTGTGCTTTCCCATTATGTTTACCTTTGTGGTCACCCTTTCGGATTGAGATGGGGTTAAGATAGGATCTCATTCTATTGCGGTATGTATTGCTATATTGCACTGTATTATCTTATACAAAAAAGAAGGGCTAAGGAGTCTATCTTTGCATAAACAAACAATGTCTTTATTGTGGAGTTACTTCACTTAAACAATTGCAAAATCAAACAAAGGCATCGGATAACAAAAGATATAGGCAGTTAAATTCAGTTTCTTATACGCTTTAAGATGGTGCTTAAAAGCTCTCCTCAAAGTGGGTAGCTGACTAGAGCTGTATCCCTGAAGCCCTATAAATTGAAGGGCAAACCTTCCTTTGTGGCCACGAGGTCTTTTCCCTGAGGCGTCCAGGCCGACACACGTATTTCTAGAACGTCCGATATTTCTGGACAGTGAATTCAGCCTGGTGTTTTTTTCTTAAATGATGGTAGCTTGTCCAAGGCCAATCCTAAGACTGCGGCTCCCTTCACGTGCCTTTCTTTCCTCAATGAGACTCTCTTCTTTCTGCTCAGGCTGCAAACTGCAAAACTAACCACTTCTCTCCTCACTCACAAAAAGGGAGGGGTGGAGCTAATTAATTATTCAATGCAGTGCAGTTACTATCTATCGTTACTCACATACAACACATTTAGGGATTCCAAATAATTCACTTGTATTAAGCTTCCAAATAAGCACTGTTTTATCAATATTATCAACACAAAAGTATATGTTACATATAATGCGGCGCACAAACCAAATGAAAATACCAAAGTCACTCACGACACCGCTCGTAGCCCTTCAGAAAGTTACTCAACTCAATGTTATAGATCAATTCCTTTGTGTTGTCTGTATATGATAAATCTTCAGACCCAATGGTCAAATAAATTTGTATTCCGCGGCCCGTTGGCCCAATAAAATCCAAAAAATAAAGGCAATAAATCCTGGGTGTCCGTTGGTTTGACGTGAGTTCCAATACGTAAATTCCACTCCGTTTGTGGTATTCGCTGGGCAGTCCACCTACGGGTTAATCCTTCTTCGGTTACCGACCCGTTTCGATCCTCTCTTCGTCAGGGTGGCCCCAATTATAGAGATGCACTAGACAATATGTCTGAAATATAAACATGTACAATAGTATCCCATACAAACAAAAGAAGATAGTAACATAGGGTAGGAGTATAATCTCGTTGCTTACCAATATAAATCATATAATTGCTTAATAGCAATGCTGATCTCTCAGCTCACACATGAATCGCCCATATGGCGTAGACCGCAATCCGGTGAATGCTAACGCTGAAAAGCTGCTTAAGTGCCTCCCCACGGCGCAAACAAATTAACATACAATAAGGTTCGGCTTTTCAAGTGCCTTAAAGCAGCAAGTCTGTTATGCTTAGATTTTCATTGAGGCCTAGTGGTTGCTCGCATTTGGTGCGGATTATCCAGGTGCGTTCACACTTAAGTAATGTGGTTTGAATGTCTGCGTGCGGTGGTACTGTCACTTGTTGTAATCCTACGAACTTAAAGTCTGGCACTGATGCATGTACAGTTTTAAAATGTTTATACAGGAAAGTGTCTTCATTGCCTGATAAAATGCTATTTTTATGTTCTCCTAATCTTTTCCTTAAAGATCTTTTTGTCATGCCTACATAATATTTTGGACAAGAGCAAAATAATAAGTAAATAGATTTTTCAGAAGCGCAGGTGAAGAACTGTTCAAGCTTAATCGGTGTAGTATTATCAGACAGTATTATAGTTTTCATGGGTGATACAAAATCACACATATTGCAATGCCCGCATCTGAATGTTCCCGCTCTCAAATTACTTCTAATGGCTTGATTTCTGCTATGGTCAGTTCTGATGAGACAGTCTTTGATGTTTTCAGTTCGCTTGAAGGCTGGCATAGGTAGTTTTTCTAGGCCCTTGATATCCGATATTAAGGGCCAATGTTGTTTAACAATGCGAATGACCGCCTGACTTTTGGGTGTATAAGTGAGGGGCCATATTAGCCTGTCCGGGACTGTTCTGGTCTTCGGTGTCAATAAATCTTCTCTTTTCATCAGATCTGCCTTCCCTTTCGCTTTTACTATGATCTCTTGTGGGTAGCATTTTTTCCTGAAGTTCTCCATGATCCTGTTCGCTTCTAGTTGGTAATCACTTTCCAATGTGGAATTTCTTTTAGCTCTGATCATCATAGAATATGGCAGATTATTTTTTAGTGCTGGTGGATGGAAGCTTCTGTAATGCAGCATCGCATTCTTGGCAGTGGGTTTAGAGTACGGTTTCACCGCTAACTTGTCACATTGTTTATAGACTGTAACGTCTAAGAAATTGACTTCTCTTTCACTGTATATAGTTGTAAATTTAATATCTGGATGCCAACTAGATAGCCAGCAGTCACAGTCCTTTAAGTTGGTGTTAGGGCGTACGAGAAAAAGCACATCATCTATGAAGCGCCACCAGTGCGTGATATGGTCCGAGAATGGTAAATCCAGATTATTTTTTACTATAAACTTATCTTCCAGAGATTTGACAAATATATTGGCTATGGACGGTGCTGCCGGGGACCCCATGGCCACGCCCCCTTTCTGAATATAGAACTCTTCTTCAAATTTAAAATAATTATAGTCCGTTATACAGTCAAATAACTCTAACAGAAAACCGGTGGGTGGGTGTAGAGGTTTCACTCTCTGGTTTAATAGATCCTCAATGGCTGTTCTTGCCTCCTGTAATGGTACATTTGTATAAAGAGAGGAAATATCTGAGGTAGCTATGGTGGTGCCAACCGGTATGACAATATTTTCCACTTTCTTGATCAGATCCGTAGTATCTTTAATATAAGATGGGGCTTGCTGTACAAATGGTTGAAGGATATTATCCAGGTACTTCGCAAGGGGTTCTAAAATTCCATTATTGGCTGCTATGATGGGCCTCCCTTTGAATGGAAACTCCTTTTTGTGAGTTTTAGGATTAATATAGAATACTGGAATTTTGGGGTGTTGATTCACTAAATATTGGGCTGTTTTAGTATCTACATACCCCATAGCTTCCCCATAATATACAACATCGGAGATTATTTTGGCATATCTCCGTGTGGGATCAGAATCTAATTTGGCATAATATTTGGTGTCCTGTAGTTGTCTGTTGACCTCTTTCTGGTACATGTCTAAATTTTGCAGGACCACACCCCCTCCTTTGTCTTCTTTCTTGAAAATAATAGTATTGTCTTTACCTAATCTTTTCACCTCACATAAATCCTGGTGCCGCATATTGACATGGGCGTTTCTGAAATCAATCTTTTGTACTTCCTTGCTTACTACTTTCTCAAACGCTCTGACATTTAAAGAGGGAGCATTAGGGGTGAATTTACTCTTGATGTAGAACTGGTTGGTTGGTTTAGCTAATGTAGTGGTGTCTTTAAAGAAATCTTTTAGTCGTATATTCCGGAACAGAGTCGCCAAGTCTTTTCTAACATCTATGTCTCTATATCTAGGAGTTACCACATAGGATAATCCTTTGTTTATAATGGTCTCCGTTTTGTGTGTAAGCTCCCTGTTGGAGACATTAATTATCAAGTTGTCTTTTTTGTTGAGGCCTCTTTTGGAAAATCCGCCTGTTTATAGAAGCCTGTTTGTGGTCTGTTCTTCCTAAGTGTTCTTTGCGGTTGCGGTGCAGGGCCAGCTGCATCTGAGTCTCTTGATGAATCCTCTCCCGAAGATGGGGAGGTACTCGCACCTCCAGGGAATCTTACTATCCTATTGCTGTAATATGGTTTCTTGGCCCACGTGTGGACTCTGTTTTTCTTGTAGTCCTCTACATCTCTTTTGTATTTTTTTATTTTACGGTTCCTAATTTCCGTGAATAGCTTATCACATTGTTCTGTAATAAGTTCACTGTCTTTTGGTTGCAGTTGGCCAGATAACTCCTGTTTTAGATTATCTATTTCAATAATCAATTCATCTATCTCTTTATTAGTCCTTTGCAATAAGAGTGTCATCACATCTTTTGAACAATTTGCTGTGATTTCATACCATTCTTTACTGAACGCTTCGTCCTCTTTGTAAGTACCAGGTGCTAGGTCAGATGCGTAAACCTCTCGGTACTATGTCTTCCCTAATGTAGTCAGCTAACGCCGCTGCATTCAACTTCACTCTAGTAAGCCTTAATTCCTTCATTTTTAAATCTTTTATACTGTTAGTAATATTACTAGTTGTAATTGCTGCCGCTGTGGCTCCCTGGGCAGGGTCCTTCAAGGACCAATCTCTGAGAATAGAGTCCTTTTCAGCTTGCGCAAACCTACGAGTACTGGGGTTCTCCGTATTCCCTTAAACCAGCAAAGCTGGGTACAAACTAATTATTCAATGCAGTGCAGTTACTATCTATCGTTACTCACATACAACACATTTAGGGATTCCAAATAATTCACTTGTATTAAGCTTCCAAAGTGATTACCAACTAGAAGCGAACAGGATCATGGAGAACTTCAGGAAAAAATGCTACCCACAAGAGATCATAGTAAAAGCGAAAGGGAAGGCAGATCTGATGAAAAGAGAAGATTTATTGACACCGAAGACCAGAACAGTCCCGGACAGGCTAATATGGCCCCTCACTTATACACCCAAAAGTCAGGCGGTCATTCGCATTGTTAAACAACATTGGCCCTTAATATCGGATATCAAGGGCCTAGAAAAACTACCTATGCCAGCCTTCAAGCGAACTGAAAACATCAAAGACTGTCTCATCAGAACTGACCATAGCAGAAATCAAGCCATTAGAAGTAATTTGAGAGCGGGAACATTCAGATGCGGGCATTGCAATATGTGTGATTTTGTATCACCCATGAAAACTATAATACTGTCTGATAATACTACACCGATTAAGCTTGAACAGTTCTTCACCTACGCTTCTGAAAAATCTATTTACTTATTATTTTGCTCTTGTCCAAAATATTATCTTTAAGGAAAAGATTAGGAGAACATAAAAATAGCATTTTATCAGGCAATGAAGACACTTTCCTGTATAAACATTTTAAAACTGTACGTGCATCAGTGCCAGACTTTAAGTTCGTAGGATTACAACAAGTGACAGTACCACCGCACGCAGACATTCAAACCACATTACTTAAGTGTGAACGCACCTGGATAATCCGCACCAAATGCGAGCAACCACTAGGCCTCAATGAAAATCTAAGCATAACAGACTTGCTGCTTTAAGGCACTTGAGAAGCCTAACCTTATTGTATGTTAATTTGTTTGCGCCGCGGGGAGGCACTTAAGCAGCTTTTCAGCGTTAGCATTCACCGGATTGCGGTCTACGCCATGTGGGCGATATATGTGTGAGCTGAGAGATCAGCATTGCTATTAAGCAATTATATGATTTATATTGGTAAGCAACGAGATTATACTCCTACCCTATGTTACTATCTTCTTTTGTTTTATGGGATACTATTGTACATGTTTATATTTCAGACATATTGTCTAGTGCATCTCTATAATTGGGGCCACCCTGACGAAGAGAGGATCGAAACGGGTCGGTAACCGAAGAAGGATTAACCCGTAGGTGGACTGCCCAGCGAATACCACAAACGGAGTGGAATTTACGTATTGGAACTCACGTCAAACCAACGGACACCCAGGATTTATTGCCTTTATTTTTTGGATTTTATTGGGCCAACGGGCCGCGGAATACAAATTTATTTGACCATTGGGTCTGAAGATTTATCATATACAGACAACACAAAGGAATTGATCTATAACATTGAGTTGAGTAACTTTCTGAAGGGCTACGAGCGGTGTCGTGAGTGACTTTGATATTTTCATTTGGTTTGTGCGCCGCATTATATGTAACATATACTTTTGTGTTGATAATATTGATAAAACAGTGCTTATTTGGAAGCTTAATACAAGTGAATTATTTGGAATCCCTAAATGTGTTGTATGTGAGGGGTGGAGCTAATGACTAACTCTCACTGCACTGCGGCCTACTTAAACTAAAAACATTGGGCCTGAAAGATCTGGCTGAGCAGAGACTCTGTAAGTCCGGCACAGTCTTTAGGACAAGAAGAAGAAGTTTATTTTTCTATCCCGCCTCCATTTTCCTGAAGGGACTTGGGGCGGCTTACATGGGGCCAAGGCCAGGGCAAAATAAAATTAAAACAATACAATAACCGGTAAAAATAGCATAAACAGCATAAACAGTAGTAAACAAACATCAAGGCAACAGCAGACTAATTTTTGGAGGAGGGGGAAGAGGGAACTATGCAAACTGGTTAAGATAGGATGGTTCAAAGGTGGATAGAAATGTATAATAGCATAAGAAATATCATGGAAATAGAGCAATTTAACAGGATCAATTCAGCATAACTTGAAGATATACATACATACATATATACATATATATAGAGAGAGAGAGAGAGAGAGAGAGAGAGAGAGAGAGAATATTATAGGAATTCAGGTCAAGATTCAGGTCCATATGGAAGACCTTCTTCCAGTGGCTCAGAAGCAAAACCCTTCATGCCTCTCTGAGCTCCTGCACAACTAACAGCCTACATATGTAACTGTTGCCCAAACTCCCAGGCTCAGCTAGCCTGCTGGGCATGGCCCAATCAATCAGCTTCATACTTTGCATTTTCAGTTAACACACTCACCAACTCTTTTTTACATGCCCTAACACTGTTGACAGTTGCCACCTAGACACTCTGGTACATCCCCAAAGTACAAACTCCAGGATTTCAGAAGATGCTGCCATGAAAGTTACAATGGAATCATAGTGATATATTTTTGTACTGTAGAAGAACACCCGGTATTAAATAGGTTCAATGGAAGCTAAAGAAACTCATGAGGGATGTCTGCTAGTCATGATGCAAGCTCCAGATTCAGAGGTATTTGGTGTTTGCTGTATCTCCAATTGAGTCCTAGTTGCTGGGGAGCAACACAAGGAGAAACCTAGCTCTTGTCTGTCTGTACGTTTCCTAGAAACACAGAGAATTGACACATTAGATTTTTTCTCTCTCGCAGACTCCCACAGTAACTAGTACTTGACAACTTTGGGGTGGTATCATTAAAACCCTTGGTAATCTGTGATCAATCATACGAATTCACATTCAACAGTTGAATGAGAGCTGCAAAAGTTCAGAAACTACATAGCTTTATCCCACAGGTGTTTCAATCCCCACTGACACCATGAGCCAAACATTGCTCATCTGCCAGCTCGAGCTATGACAGAATGGAAGCTCAAGATATATTTAGAAAAGATTTTTAAGCCAGCACACTCTGCCCATCACAGT
The DNA here is from genome assembly GCA_030556195.1 of Anolis apletophallus. NCBI lineage: Eukaryota > Metazoa > Chordata > Lepidosauria > Squamata > Anolidae > Anolis > Anolis apletophallus. Next base: position 58,772,756 of record JARBWK010000010.1, on the reverse strand, counting down.
GCCTAACTAAAGTAGGTCAGTCATAACTGCTAAACCATGCGTCTTCTTGAACCCCATTTGTAGGTTGAGAGATTGGAGAAAACCAGCTACATGGCCACATTTCACATGTCCTCTGCCAGGGTCTCCAATAAAAATTGAATCATGCATACAAATTGTTGCAGAAGAGGGTGCCTTGTAGGAGAAACAGACTATGTGTTTTTGAAATGCAATGACATTATTGTGTTTGGCAACCTCATTGCTTGTCAAAACAATTACCCATATTTTTTAATCAAATACCCACACAGTGTGGTTCCAAACATGTTCATTCACAAAGTGCACCTTCTGTCCTTGCTGTCCTTTTTGCTGCTCTTACAATAATTGATTCCTCCCCACTCCCCTCCCGACACCAAGTCTTGTTTTAGGTTTCCACATCGGGTTTGGCAATCAAGGAGAAGTCCTTTTAGGGGCTGTATGAGCTTCACAAAGCAAATTCTCCGAGAGCAACAGTGGTGTTAGCGGGATTTACATGTGGGCAAGGGCTTAATGCTGAAAGGGCAGCCAGAAAGGGAGGGGGTTTCAAAGAGAACATGTTCTGAAACTAGACCCCTCTGTGTGTTTGTGTGTGTGCCTCTTTTTGATATGTGTTCCCTTCCTCAGGTTCAGGAAATGGATCCCTGCTGGGATTTCCTTTCAAAGGTGACTTGTAACCTACTCATTAGGGTCAATTTCTGCACGACACTCGAAAGAGTGTCTTTGGTAGGGTCAGCCAAAAGCTTTCTGTGTCTGTGTGTGTGTGTGTGTGTTTGCATGCATATGTGTGTAATTTGGGTGGGGGGAAGTACTTGCTTGTCAAAGGGTGTGGGTGGGGGGAATATCCACAGTACTTGGCAGTGGTAGAAGCAACAGCAGCAGTAAGCAGCAACTGGCACTTTGAGAAGAAAGGAAGAAAAGCAATGTTCTGATGGGTACTATGGAGTTTAAAAAAGATCCCATTCCGGTAGCTCTAGAAATGCTTCTCATAGTCCAGCCTGAGAAGAGGAAGACTGTGCAGAGGTCGCAGACAGACAAACAGAAGGAGAGCCATGCTTCACTCCAAAGCCAAGGTAAAGAAATTCGTAATGACGGGGTAGTTAGTTTGTCTTGCAGGGATGGGCAGTATATGCAAACTAGACAAGTCAGCAAGTGTTAAATGGTGCAGGGCAAAGAGTGGAGATATCAAGGATATAACAGCAACTATTTTTGCACATACTCATTTGTATATCACACACAGAGACATACACACTAATTTAACAGCTCACAGACAAACCCTTTGCGCTGTTCCTTTTGAAAACTTTTCAATTTATTTCCCTTCTACCAGGCTTGATAAAGTGAATGCTTTTTTATGATGTATGCAAAGCAGAATGCGGAGGCATCCCTGTGTGGTACCCAGGGGAGTAAACCTGTGCAGCAGGACACAGAAAGGAAGCACAAGCCAGTGCTTCGTTATTATCAGGGTGATCTGTGCACAATGTTCTATCTATCATAATGTGAGGTTTTGCAGGGTAAGAAATCTCTGGTCCCATTCATAATGCCCTTAGTCTGCAGGGAGAGCCAGTGGGTAGGTTGGCTGAAACAATGATTCTGTCACTCAAACCCCGGATTGCTTACATCATAAACAAAGGGAACAAATGCTTGTATCTGTGTGTGTCTGAATGTGTATGTGCGTGTGTGTGATTAATACAAGGAATGTTGGATGGAGCCATTTATAACTACAGTAAAGCCAGAACCATGAATCACATTTTGCAAAGTGAACACTTATAGAAGTGACTTAAGTACTTCCCTTTCACTGTATTGAATACAGCAAAAGTCATGACTCTAGCTAGCATTATCATCACCACCACCACCAAGATTTGATTATATCTAGTCTTGCATTTGAGCAAACTAGGCATTTTTTAGTTATTTAGTGCAAACAAATTGAGAATCCCTTATTCAAAATTCAGAAACCCAAAATATTCCAAAATTGTCCACACTGATCTCCAAGATAGTGACATCTTTGTTTTCTGATGGCTTGGTGCACACAAAATTGGTTTCATGCACAAAATTACTTTAAGAAATTGTATAAAATTACCTTCAGGTTATGTGTATAAGATGTATATGAAACATAAATGAATTTCATGTTTAGACTTGGTTTCCAGCTCCAAGGTATTTCATTATGTACATATATGCAAATAATAATTATTCCAATTCTGAGGGAAATCCAAAATTGAAACCATTTCTGCCCCCAATCACTTTGGATAAGAGACACTCAACCTGTATGTATACCCTTTTTGCAAGGAATTCAGGGAAGTATATACAGTTGTTGTCCCTTCACACATTTCTACCTAGTCAACAAAATTTTGAGGTTGGTGATTTTGAAAGAAAATGATTGGTTCATATTTCTCCATCAGCCTGAATAGCTGAGTAGAGATTTGAACTTCAGTCTCCCGAGTGCTTGACTGAGCATTTCATCACCCTGGTTTTCATACCTGAGCCAGAATCAAACCAGCATCCTAAGTATAAGTTCACTGTGTTTTCTGTAATTCTCTGAGTTATCAAAGATGTTAAAGCAAACGTCTAAGACTGGCATTTTTATACACTTAGTTTGTCATGAAAGTTTTCTACTTTTGCCTGAGGGCTTGTGGCAAATATTCTCCAAAGAGAACCTGCAGTTTTGCATGCAATACCACAATAGTGTGCAGTATTAAGTATTGATAGATTCTGCTCAGTACCTGTGAAAGATATTATAACAGTGTGGATTGGATTTCTAAGTACAGAGAGGTAGCTGACCTTCCAAGGCTAACCACAGCAGAGAAAGGATGGTTCGCTTTGACTTTTCCACATGCACCACAGCCTTAATGAAAATTACCACACATAGCTGTTAACAATTTTTAAAAAACAGCCTTAACTAATGTAATAAAAGGACAGAGAGACAAATTATTTAATTGCCAGCAAAAATAAGCAATTACACTGTGACTGAAAATTAATGCACATGTCAGCACTCAACCTGCATACTTTTAAGCCACTGCCTTGATTTCCATGAAATCATTCTAGATAAAGATATTATTAGCAATTCTACAACTATATCTTATACACAGCAGTCACACAGCAATACTAGAAGCACAATACAGGTTTGAAGTGAGCCCTGCTGAACTGTGGGATGTACATTGGAGCAAACATTCTTAAGACTTCCGTTCTGTTCTGGTCCTGGTCAGTCCAAGGGACTTCATTGTTCTCTCCCAAGTGACACATATTTGAAGGTGTCCAGTTTCATTTGTTAACATAATCTGTCTCATCATACATTAAGCAGAGTGCATATAAGCACAACATGAAGAACCCTCCAACCACTCTTGGCATGCTTCCTTATGCAGTCTGCCATCTGTATTCACAATTTTTGCCTCCATAGAGTCTACCATTCATGTCTTGAAAACATTCCAGTAAAAGGAAATCTAAAAAGCAAATCATGACTTTTCCATTTTATACAAAGGACACCATTTTACTCTGCCATTGCATATAAGGCTATCCTTGAGTTAAACATTCCCCTTATGAATGCCTCATAGTTAAGAACAGGGGTGAGACAACAGGAACTGAGAGAAATTTACCCATCAGAAGGTAAATTTACTCCTGGAAGAATTATCATGGGGAAAGGGGGTCTCCACTGAAGTGTTATAACCAATCCTTGTTTCCACAACAAGCCAATTTTTTCAAAATCCAGTTTTCAAAGGAACAGAAAGTGAGGTGAAATCTTCTGAACAGGTGCACAGACAGCAAATCAAACATCACAGGGGTGTTAACCCTTCCCTATGATATCCAAAGCTAAAGAATATGTATGTTTTTGGCTGGAGTTACACTTAAAATGTACCTGTTCCGACTTTCATACAAACTCCAGAACCTAACTTGTTCATAACTTGGGGACTTCCTGTAATGGGAATTGAGCATTCACATATTTTGGTATCCATGGTGGTTCCTGGACCCAAACCCCAGTGGATACCAAAGGCCCACTGTATATTGTATCCTTCAGTGTAATTTTCCCTAGAGCTGGTCTCTGGCACCAGAAGTGAGCCTTGCTCATTTGAAAGTTTAAAGGTTCACCTGAATGGCTAATCCCAGCTGTGGAGGAGGATGCCCTTAAAGCAGAATTATGATCTAGAGAGCAAGCATAGGCAAACTGTGGCCCTCCAGGTGCTTTGGACTTCAACTTCCAGAAATCCCAGCATGCTGTTAGGAATTGTGGGAGTTGAAGTCCAAAACACCTGGAGGGCTAAAGTTTGCCCATGCCTGATTTAGAGAGAAAAGGTTAGGCTTTGCCTATGCACTTTGGTGAATAAGGAAAAACTTTCACAAAGCATACAACATTAGTAGCTTCAGACCTGGAATTTTAACTTCAAGATGTAGTTTGGATTAAGCAGACATCCAGTGGATTCCTGTTGATGTTCTATGTGGAGATTAATGCATTGACACAGGTGGCAAGAGCAGGAAAGGAGAAGCTGTGGGTGCTGCAGCAATGAAGTAAGTAATGCATCAGAGAAGCAGGTTACTTAGAGCTGAAGACTCTGTCTTCTGTCATGATCACTGCATGATCCAGAAAAATGTGCAATTGATAGTGTTGTAGTATATCAACAAGAATGTGCCTAATGATGTTGTACTCTGGATTTAATGGTCAAACTGGCAATGCATAGTTCTTAGACAGTTATAAGTATTATCTCATCTATTTCAAAACAGAGCTTGAAATGTTACTTTTTAAAGTAATTGTGCAATGCATTGCAAAAGCCCCTAAAAAGCAATGTTGTTCCTAGTCCCACTGTCCAAATAGCAGGCACAAATTCCTCCTACACATGGCTTTTTCATTATAATACCTATAACACCGGAATCCATGGTTTCAGTTATCCAAATCCAACAAAATATGTCCTCCCTAAGCATTTTCTTAGCCCTTCAATATGGTATTATGGGCTAGAAGTCCCTCATTTTAATAGCATTTGCTTTTATCTGTGGTTTTGTTTATCCATGTAAAGTCCACGAAAGTATCTCTGTGGATATGGAGGTTGTACTTTAAAATAATATCTTTGATCCCATTCCAGTAGAAGGCAAAGTATAAATTTAACAAATAAAAAAATTAAAACACAGGAAATAAAAGAGCTCCATGTCTCACTCTCTGAAGCATCAGAATTTTGTTATAACTTGTAACAATAGCTGAGAATGCCTTAAAATATTTTTTAAAGTCACTTTTAAAGTAACTTGCATTTGTTTCGAAATTTCTTCTTATCACATACTTGTTATACTGGCCTGCCAATGGTACACATTACAGTTGGCAACATTTATTGTAAATCATCCATTCCTAGTAACTCAACTTGCTGCTTATTTTGCTGAGGGACTCGCCCCACATCACTTCTGCCCCAAAGAATGATTAATAGCACTATTGTGGGCTGTTCATGGACTTCATCACATTGAGGCAGGGAAGTGTCTGGCAGAGAAGAGCTCACTCTTACTCTGTTTTGTAATGAAACCGATGTTTTCTCTACCTTCATCACATTGTTAAATGCCTCAGTTTTCTTTCTGCAGAGATTTGGTCCCAGCCACCATCCTTCTTCCTGCTCATTGTTGAAAAAAGAACCCTCCTCTCTTTGAAATCCCTACTAATGCAAGATTATAAGCAAGATCAAAGAAGTTCTGAGCATGCTCAGTCTATTCAAACACTACATGCTGCATGCATGGAGACATGTAATAATAATAATAATATAATAAATAATAATGGCATTTAAAATGGGTCCCAACTGCATTTATTCTCCAGTGCAGATGCACACAGAGAAGGATATGGACCTTGGGTAAACTATAACTTCCAGGACTGCATATTATGGAGCTATGGTATATAAAGTGGGATCCAAGAACATTCATCCCATAGGGTAAATGCACCAAGAGAAGGCTATATATCTTGGGAAACTATCACTCCCAGGACTGCTCAGCATGGAGACATGGCATAATAATAATCCTTCTCTCCCAGCTTTCTTATGCAACACAAGGTACCAATATGTCAAGGAGGAAAGGGAAGGGGGAAACTATTTTTAAAAAATAAATTGTTCTGGCAAAGTAAAAATTCAGTGAACAAATGGTAATGTTTTCCCTAACAAGGGTACTTTTCTCTCCTCCTACAATTTCCCCTCCCACAAATTGGGGAAACATTTCATTTTAAACCTGGGAGCAACAAATGGCAACACATTAGAGAACTGGCCAAACATCCAGATCATTACCAAAAATCTACTTCCCCATCACCCTTGAAACATTTGAAAAGAAGGCTGGCCCCTACGCTTAAAATATGCTAAGAATGCTCTATCCTATATTTAAAGCCAAACTAATGTGATGAAAACAATGGCTTCTCGGATTTTAAGTGTAGCACTCAGTGGAATTTAGTAAATGTGACCAAAGTCGATACATGTGAAAAAAGGGTTCCATCCAAGTCCAAGCTTCAAAGTGCCACTCTACCTCATTAAACCTGGTCCCCACCTCTTAGTTTCTGCAAATTTGGGCAGATTTAGGAATAGGAGTTGAGAGAGAAAATACATGAAAAAATGATCCATTCTATGCTGATTTGTGCCTATTATTTGTCATGAAAACGCTTCATTTGCAGAATCAAACAATCCCAGTACCCTATCAGCAGTCTGTTCACTCACTGCTCCCTGTGTTCTGTGCTGGTCAGCTGCAGCAGGGAGGATCAATCAAAGCACGCTCAGCTGTGTGTTTGTTGCCAAACAAGGAAGAGTCACAGCAGTGGGGTCAGAAACCAAACACGGAAAGTGATTTTTCCCTTGAGCTGACACATTTCAGATGTTACCCTGGGGAGATTTTTATTTTGGTTTTTGTTTCTGTTTCTGGCCAGCTCCTTGGTTTGTTCCCTCCTTTGGGAAGGTCTTGTGTATTATTTAAATCAGCAGAAGCAGAGTGAAAAGGTACAGAACAACCTGAAAACATTTGAAATGTGTGTTTTTTATTTTAAAAATTACCCTCATTTTAAAAGTCTCTCTTAAGTAATGAATTTAGAACAGAGCTAGGAAATCAATGGTTTTTCTAGCAATTTACTTTTTTTTGCAATGAGTTGAAACAGTTACTTTTCCTTGCAATAACAATTGTAGTTCACTATTTTTCAATGAAATGGGAATAGTTTTTCTACCTGTTACTCATTACACAATGTGTCCTGATCCAGTCAGAGAAGTGAGAACAGGGAGAGATCACAGAGGGAGCTTCCATGGATTACTTTGTAAAATCTTTGACACTTTTGACCATAGAGCCCAGACTCTATGGATTCAAGATCCACCCTATGACTTATCAGCTGCAGCTTCAGGCCACCAGCAATTTCAAGAGCCCAGTTATTTATTTATTATTTATTTATTTATTTAAAACTTTTATACCCTGGCCTTCTCACCTCCAAAGAGGGACTCAGACTGGCAAACAGCAAGTATTCAATGCTAACATTTAAAATCTAAAAGCATCATAAATTTACAATAAAATACAATACAATAAATACATTTTAAAAGTGTTTCGCCAAAGTAAAATCAAGTCCAACTTAACCCATATTGTAGCAACTCAGCCCCCGTTTCAGCCGGGGGGGGGCAGGGCGCCGCTCCGGGGGTCCCGATTGCTTTGGACAAAGATGGAGGGGATGCAGGGGCTGATGGGTATGCATCACCAACTGACAGTTTGCAATGGGATGACACCTGGCCTTCTGCTTATTCGGATGATGAAGGCCAGCCAGATTCCGGCTCGGATTGTGAATATGAGAAGCCGGGAGGATTCGGTTCACAGGAGTGCTTGTTTCCACCAGCTGCGGAGGAAGATATGGAAACCGAGTCAGAGGCACTTTCCCAGGAAGATAACGGGGCAGATGGCACTGAACCTGCGAGGAGTTTCGACCATAGGAGTAGTATTGTGGCTACACGGAAAGATTGGAAGCGGGGCCTGGAGAGGCGCTGGTCCCACAAGGGTGGGACTTAAGTATACACTGTGGGAAAGTTCCTCAGTTTGGCGGCCATGTCTTTGCTGGACAGACGCATCAGTGGTCTGCTGCTCCCTGGAAGCCATAGTTTGGCTCACCTTGCCAAGTACTGCCAAGAGACCTTGTTTCTTCCAAGAACTTTGGAATGCCTTGTTGCTTCATGGACTAAGTTTGCTTTGGATTAACTTGCCTTGTTTTTATGGACCTTGCTTTTGAGAGATTCCCTGTTTTTGGATTTGCTTTTGAAACCAGTTGCTAATTACCTTGGACTTATTGATCTCATTCCTTATTTGAACATTTTATCTTTTTCACCTGCTATCCTTTTGATTCAATAAATAGTTAATTGACATTGTCTGTGTGTGTGATTACAGGGTGGAGCTAGTGCCCGCGTTGTGACACATATATTAGGTCCGTATCAAGTGGTTAGTGACTCCTTCATTCTGCGAAGGCCTCATTGCACAGCCACGTTTTCACCCGTTTCCTAAAAGTCAGGAGGGAGGGGACGGATCTAATTTCATTTGGGAGGGAATTCCACAGCTGGGAGGCCACGACAGAAAAGGCCCTGTCCCTCGTCCCCACCAGACACGCCTGCGAAGGTGGTGGGACCGAGAGCAGGGCCTCTCCAGACGATCTTCGCACTCTTGACAGTTCATAGGGGAAAATACGTTTGGACAGGTAAACTGGGCCGGAACCATATAGGGTTTTGCAGGTCAACAGGGAACACAAAAGGAGAACCACAAGGCTATAATAACAAGCTCCATGATATTGCAAAATGCTGTAGCAGCTGATCTAAATTAATAAACATGAAACATTATATATCAGCATTCTTATTATTCACACATATATTGTAATATGACAAAACATGTATGGCAAAGGCATGTGCGCCTAGAAATTGCATACAAAGCTATGAGCAGTTACAAGTTTGTGTTAGGTATACAATATATAGCATTACAATGGTCAGCACAATTAACAGAAATGAGGGTCCATAAGGAGGGGAGGTGATTCCACCGTAAATAATAATATGTTAGCATGTAGTGTGGCTGGGAAGATCCCTGGATGTAAACAATAAACTGCTTCACCGCCTGGGAAGCAAATGCCGCTTGGCTGGAGTTCAGTATAGCTGCTAAATGCTGGGCGTCTGTCCTCCGCTGGGGTGGCAGAATGGGGTGGGCTAGGAGGCTGTGGTTCTGTGGATCCAGAGATGTTCGAGGAGTCCTACGCGGTTCGCCTTCAGAGGCTGCACCGGCGTTCGCCACATTGGCATGTACCCGCTGAGGAGGCTTGCGTCGCTGCAGGAGGAATATTTTCACATCCAGTCCATGGTGAGCAAGCTTGACCATAAGGACCAGGCGGTGAAGCAGTTTATTGTTTACATCCAGGGATCTTCCCAGCCACACTACATGCTAACATTAGGAGTGAACTTACCCTATGGTGGAAATACAGGTTTATACTGTTGGTTATGTTATAGTTACACCAGTACCTTGCTTTATAATTTATGTGATATTAACACTGTGATATCCACTTTGTGATATTGTTATATGCATACTATGAATGATTGATATATGGTCACAAATGTGAATGTATTATGTGAACACTGTGAAATTATATAGTGAAATATACCTACACCTTGCACCATACCTGAATGGTATACTTTGATACTTTTATATAAAAAAGTGAAAGACACAATTTTGCATACTCTTTATTCTTTGCTAGCTTTCATAGCGTGTTTGAATGCTGTTAGCATTAGAGCCTTACTCTGTGTATAAGAGCCAGTGTAGTGTCATGATCTTAGGGTTGGTCTCAGACTGGGAGATCAAATTCAGTCATGGAAACCCACAGTCTGATCCTGCTCAGATCAGACTGTCTCATACTAAAGGGAAGGCAACCTCCCATGAATAAATCTTGCCAAGAACAAACCCTATAAGCTTGACCTAGGTCAGAGTCAAATTGAAGAAAAACTACAACAATCTTGGACAGCCATCTCCCATGTTAGTTTTAGAAATCTTGCCTTTTTTTTCCTTCAGTTACTCTTCTGTTTTTTAACCTGAACTATATATTCCATACCAAATTCTCTGAAATGGATTAATGGGCCATATTACAGTATGGTATGGGAGAAAGTCCATGGGGATGACACCATGAGTTACCACACTGAGTGATGCCAACCCAATTGACGTAACTTTGTAAAATGATCTTATCATGGGCTGTTGTTATTGTTTTATGCTGGGAGAGTGTCACTTCCCTAAGTTCATCCGGTGGGTTTCCATGGCTGAGCAGAAATTCAAACTTTGATCTTGCAGTTCTAGTCCAACACTCAAACATTGCTGGCTGTTTCCCCTTGTGATTCTCATGTATTATGCAGCAGGCAGGGTGTGTGTGTGTGCGCGCGTGTGTGTGTGTTGGATTGTAGTCCTATACACATTTACCTGGTTTTCCTTCTAAGCAGCATGTATATGATTTCACCCCATTCAGCTGTACAAATCTGCCATCTACATTCTGAAATTAAAAGTTTAGAGAGATGGTAGCATATGCTATTTTTCTGCAAGTTCAAATTGATTTTTGGAATGTCATACTGTAATTTACTGTTTATAGGCTTCCAAGGGGATGGCAATGGAAACAACGAACTAGAACAATACCAAGTAAATGGCATTCATGGTATGTCACTTTCTAATATATTTTGGCATTCCGTGTGAGAAATAAAGTTTTACACTGCATTCAGATACCACTTAGTAGCAACTAGGGTATACAGTGGAGTCTCGACTTAAGGGTGTGCTGATTTAGGGGCATCCCAACTTAAGAGCATTTTGAGTTAAGAACATCACTAAGCTCAGGTTTTGTTCTAGCAGCATTTTGAGTTAAGAACTGGCACCAGGAGAAAGGCGGGCACCAGAGGGAGCACTAGTTCTTTTTACAATTGGCTTAGATGCTAGGTGAATCAATAGGAGTTGAACTACAAAACCTAAAGATTCCCGACCTCTCAAGCTTCTGTTAATCTTGGAGTCATTCTGTTCTTTATTTTATGCAAGTCATATTACCCAGGATTCTGGGTAAGACATTTTCAGTGTAATAATAATAATAATAATTTATTTGTTACCCACCTCCCCTAATAGCTTGAGGCGGGATGCAACAAAATCAAAATATATAATGAAAAATATAATAAAACATATATTTCAAACACACAATGATAAAAACTTACACCAAAACACATGATACAAAGATACAGTGGCAACAAAATGCAAAGTTCAATAGAAATTCAAAGTTGACTGGGTAGACCTGCTGGAAGAGATTGATCTTAAATTCTGATAGTTCATTTAGTTATTATTTAACTCTTCTGGCAGGTCATTCTACAGTTGTGGGGTGGCCAGTGAAAAGGTTCTCTGGGTGATGGTTGCCAGTTGGGTTCCAGCTGGATAGAGTAAGCATCCCCCAGAAGACCTCAGTGTCCTAAGGGGCAGATCATGCATGGGAAGGCAATCCTGTAGGTAACCTGGACCCAAACCATGTAGGATTTTAAAGGTATAACCAACACTTTGTATTTTGTTTGTTTGGAAACTAATGGGCAACCAGTGGAGTGGTTTTAGTATGGGTGTGATATGCTCACTCCTAGATTTTCCTGTAACCAATCTGGCTGCCATGTTTTGAACTAATTGGAGTTTTTGAACTTAGTATAGAGGTATCCCAATGTCTAGCACATTGTAGAAGCCCAACCTTGAGGCTCCCAAAGTGTAGGAAGTTTAACAATTGGCTCTGCCACCTCTTAGGTATCTATGGATAATCTGTAGTTGCATAATTAATTTCCTGAATTTCCTCATAACAAACATGGATATGTCAGCAAATCCATTTCACTGGATTACTGTACTTATGAAGTCTGACAATGTGAAGCAGTCAGCGTTCCTACAGTAAAAATCACAATCCAAATTGTTACAGAAATAGTAGTGCAGCTGTTTCAATTAGGAAAGAAAAATATAAAATGGAGGCAGCATTTCTGACTCCATTTGTTTTTATTTAACTTGTTTTCTCAGGACAGATATGGTCATCAGAGTATCAAAACCTCTTTGTCACTTTACTGTTTCCTTTCCATCTCCAGGCTCTTCAGTTCAGATGCAGCAAATCATTACTTCCTGTTCAGCCCAAGGTATGTTTCCACTGTTTTATGACTTTGAAATCATAAATGTTTTTTTCAAAAATTGCTATAACTGTGCTTGGCCATTATTGGAGTCAGCAGGCCCAAGGTTTTTCAGGGGACAATCAGTCTCTGAGGTCAAATAAAATCTAAAAGCGAGAAGACACACTATGGCAATAATCTATGAATGTGCTCTCTCACTAGGTGAGAACCAAACAGATGGGGGAGATGGCAGGGGGGGGGGTCCAGGCCAAGCCAGTTTCAAATATTCCTCAGAATGGATTGTGATAAAAATGTCCCATCCCCCCATCCCCGTCCCCCACCAGCTTTTTGCAATAGTAGCATTGTTGCTGAACTATAATAAAGCACATTTCCATGTCAAAGGGCCTCTCCCTGCCCTCTCCCAAGGAGTCTCCTGGGACTCCTTTTTAAAACTAATTGTAGTTTCCGAACTTAGGAATCATTTGGAGTACCTGGAGATCATGGCTTGAATTGAATTGGGGTGTTACTCATGCATACGTTTTTTGTCTTATGTATAATGATCACAATTAATTCAGGGTCATGAGATTGGATGCAGTGCCATTGTACATAGGGGTTTTGATTTTCAGCCAATGTAATTATGTCTACTACTGCCAAAACTGGCAGTAGTACTTCCTTGGGTACCAAGAGCCAGCATGGTGCAGTGGTTGAGTGCTGGATCATGACTCTGAAACACAGGGTTCAAATCAAAACTATGCTATGAAAACCCATCGGATTACCTTGGGCAAGTCAAATTCAGTGGTACATTTGATTGTACACTATTGCCATTTAACAGAAAGGTGACATATATTCATGTGCAAATACTTCTATAGTTATCTTTATTTATAGCTCACCCTTTCCCTAGGATTGGGAAAACGGATATGGGGGGCTTCCAGTATCCAGAAAACAGAAACAGATAGTGATTCACCCGAAATGCACAAACTTACTATAGATACCTTGTCTGAATTCAAGCTCAAATAATAATAACATTTCTGTAGGCCAAAGATGTATAAAAATTTATTTGCAGTAATAAAACATAACACAGCAGAAATTATTTATATATTACATCAAAGCACCCCTCACTAAGCTAAAATCAGAACCTTAGCGATCAATGTGTTCAAATTCCTTATGCTCACACCACCCATAGTCTAACTCAAATCCCCTTTAAATTATCTTTTCTCTTACTGCACACTTTTCAAATCTTAGGCTACTACAAAATTCACTCAGATTGAAAGCCCATCTTTCATACATTATCTGGCTTGGAAACCACCTAAAACATCCCACTGATCAGCATTCCATACAACACTCAATTATTTCCCCATTTCCAACATCTTCTGATCTCTGGCACACAATCAATAAATCAAACATTTTAAAATACAAACTCAAACATTTTTAAATGCAAAGGAATAAAGGGCAGTTACTAAATCACTAAATATAGCCACTGCCCTTTATTCTTTTTCCCATTTGGTGGCAGGCCTTTAAAGATTCATTCATTTCCATTTCATGGCATTTTCCACTAGCTTTATTTTTTAAAGAAGTTACATTGCACGCATGATTGTAAACAAGTATTTTTTTGAAATTGTGGATAAAAGGCCATTCTCAAGACCATTTTGACAAGATGTTTGAATCTGCACAAATCTGCCAGTGTATGTAAATATAAATTAAAATGTTTCTTGAAAAAGCATGTATCGTTTGTAGATGTGTTGAGAAGTTTGTTTTTTAAAAAATACCAGCATCTGTAGCTCATTACTGACCATGTAATTCTATAATTCTATGTGGTCAAGACTATACAAAAATTTCATGCTAATGGTAAGCAGCACACCCATTTATTTAAATTTTGTGTTTGCATGTGGCTCACAAGACTAGATCAGAGCCAAACTAAAAAGACTAGTAGTGCATGACAGAGGGTGAACTACATCAAATAATAATCTGCAACAGATTCACGTGTGCCTAACAACATGCTGTTGAGCAGATTTTACCCAAAGTAGGCAATCAACAACCAGTTATTCAAATCTGGATGGTACGTTCTCTACATCAGTCCAACAGAGATTATCCCAGTGATTCAATTTATTCTTTTGTCCCATTTTCCTCCCTGTCTCTATTTTTACCACAAGAAGGGGACAGCCTTGCTTGGTATCTTCCTGTGAAGGAATGCCTCTAAAAAGTCTTAAAATGAGGTCAAAATGTGGCAAAATGGGCAGAAGTCCCCTTCCGTGAGTGCTATCGTCTCTTTGCAAGCAAAACACATTTTTCAACAGGCCATAATGCAAGGTGGGTGGGTACAATTTTCTAGAGTCCCGTGGATGGACTGTGTACTTTTCCAGCTTTTATTTCATGTTAAAAGCATTGCATACATAAGTACAAAAACTGATAAAATGGAAGGAGCACAAGCGGCTAAATAATTTTTGACCAAAACTGGACGACAGTGATGACAGTAACCACATTGTCTGTAGGCAGGCAGGATTTGCTTCTTTAACAGAAGAAGGATGTATGGGGAAAGCAGTTATTTAACTTCATTGCCTGTAAAGAGGTTACAGAAAATCATAATGTACATCTGGAAATGCCCAGAGGCTTCCAGCCAAATTTCTCTATTTGACAAGATGATATCAAACACTAGAGAGACACAACTTCTATAATGTGCCTTGACTTCAGGAATGCTACCTAGTCCCACATGGCCCCTTCTAAGATAGTGTGAGAAATGTGAACTAGATTGTGAGATATAGCTTTTATTGAGAGAGCATGCATGATGGTAGCATAGTCATGTGTGGAATTAGATGATAAAGAGTCATACTTTGTCTTCCAGTATCAAAGTGATGGACTGGTGAATGAACAGCAGGGAGTGGAGATGAAAAAGGAAAAAAAACAGAGGAGCTGAGTTTTTGAAGTATTTAAAAGCAAAAGGGAGAAGATATTCTGCAAAAAATGGGCCAAGATTCTACATTTCATAACTTTACAAATGTGCAGCTACGTTGCAGAAATGCAGCAAAACCCCTGTTAGTGAATTGCAAAAATTTGCATCTAGACAATAATGTTGTGATGGTAATCATGCAATTATATTGTGCATTGGGCACTCTTTTTGTGCTCCAACATTTCTTGCCAACTCATCACACGGCATTTCCCCCCTCCCCCCAACATGCTTGGGCTCCTCCTCAGCTACAGATCTGGAAGTATCCTATCAGATGAAGTAAGCCATGGCCCTACTCCATCGGTGGGAGAACTGGCGAGGAAGCGTTGCAAGACGCATCCTTGCCACCACAGTGAGTCTCCTTTCTTTTGCGTAGATCCAACGGAGCTACACACAGTTCTTATGCTTTCTCCTGTTTAATGGAGGACGTGCCAACATGCCTTGCCCTGATTCTGCCATGTGATGCAGAAAGGGGGGGTGCCTGACCCACTGCAAGTAGCCACACATGCCTTTCATTTCACCAGTGATTGCTGGGAAAACAGGATGGAAAGGGGGACTCATCACTGTGATGAGGTCTTTAGTCCACTCCCTGACAAATTTTATTCATTGGTCCATTGTGTGGCAGACACTCCACTGGCTTGTTGTTATGTGCCTTCAAGTCATCTCCAACATATCATGATCCTAAGGTGAACTTATCACAGGGGTTTCTTCAAAAGATTTGTTCGGGGGGGGGGGGCAGAGTCATAGAATCATAGCTTTGGAAGAGGCCACAAGTCCATCCAGTCCAATGCACTGCCATGCAGCCAGCCCCCTGCCATGCTTTCTTCTGAGGGGGAGAAACTGTAACTTGTCCAGTTTCACCCAGTGAGTTTCCATGACTGAGCAGAGATTTGAATCCTAGTTTGTAGTGTCATAGTCCAACACTCAAAACACTATACCACATTGTCTACTATTGTACGATGAATACCCATCTATCTTCATGTTGCTTCAGCCTTTGGATGAATGTAGACATTATGAAGCTGTTCAGTGTTGCTTCTTGCACATGTAAGTCAACTTACAAAGGTGTACATCTTATATTGAATTTCAGCCATGGTATTTTTTAGATGTCTTTGAACCTGTGCAAGCAGAAGCCTGTTTGCTCAAAAAGCTTTCCCACTGCCTACTTCCTGCTGAAATGCCCTTTCTTCCACAAAGTCCTGAAATGTAGTATAGAAAGCTGTAGTAACAGAAGGAAAGAAGTGGGAAAATGAATGGATGCAGCTTTCATGAGTACACCTATTGCTTATTACACAAGCTGCTGTTGCTTTTGTTGTTAACTACTGCTAAGTTGACTTTCCACCTCATCAGAAAGCCAAAATTGCCTATCCTATGCTGATTTCACCCCTCTTCAGACTTGGAGCCTGGCAGCTCCCATCATACAATGTTGATCTATTTCCTGCATGGCTCCATGCCTGAAGAGGGATGAAATCAGCGTAGGCATCAGCAGTGGCAACACAGGAGGTTTCCCATGTTGCGTTGAAAATGAAGGGAAGCCAGGAGGTGACGCTTCCTCCCGTGGGATGAGGTGAGGGGGAAGGCAGGTAATATGGGGTGTAGGTGATGGGTCCTCCACACCCACTGCTGGGCCCCACCAGATTTGCCATGGTACATGGCGAATTTGGGCTTAAGGTGATAGAGTTATGGCAACCTCTATGAATAAGAGACCGCCACATTACTATATCAACAACAGCTTCTTGTCTCTTGCAAACTCATGGCCTGGCTTCCTTGCTTGGGTCAAACCACCTGTAGTGAGGTCTACGTCTTTTCCTACTGCATTCTGCTTTCCCAGTAATTATTGTTTTTTCTAGTGAGTCATGTCTTCTCATGATATGTCCAAAATAAAATAGCGTCAGTTTAGTAATATTGGCTTCTAGGAAACGTTCAAGATTGATTTGCTTTAGGATCCTGTCTTTTTTGAAGTCTTCTTTTGCACCACATTTCAAATTAGTTTTCTTCCTAGCATTGTCACTAACTTTTACAACCATACATAGAAATGGAAAATACAATGGTATGGACAATCCTAACTGCTAACCTAAGCACTTGGATTTCCTCATGGGCCCATTGTAGTTTCCAGCTTCACGCCTCAAGCATTTCCTCACTGACTTCAGGTTTTCCCATGTATGTAAGGGGTTGTAATGGGGCAGAGTAGGTGGAAACTTACCCATTGTACTTGCACTGCAGTGGCTACAACCAACATGTTTAGCTGCCTTGAGTTCCACTCTTGTGGGGAAAATAGCATATAAATAAAGTGTTTGATTGACCGATTTACATACAGAATTACTTTTCTCAGGACTAATTAGCTCTTTAAAAATATCCTGTTTGTTGTAGGAACCCACATGACTGTAGAGGTGCATGCCAGAAATTCTACCCCACAGTTATTCAAGAAGCTCTCTTTGGGGAAAGGTATGTAAAATTTCAAATTATATTCTATTAGACTTACCACCTTGTCACACAAGGTGATTTTAGCATCCTAGGATGCTGTCAGGACACTTCCTCCTTGGAGCCCAACACTTCCCATCACACGATGTACAGCAACTTCCAGCATGGCTTCATGGAGGAAGCATCCTGACAGCATGGCGGGAAATTTCCCTTGGAACACAGGAGATTTCCCATGTTCTGTTCAAAATAGTGGGGTTCTGGGATGGGGATGGGGAAACATTGCTCTGGGTGAGGTGGGGCATAGGGTGCTGGGATTGCCCCGCTGCCCTGCCAATTTGCCATGGAGACTTGTGAATCAGACCGGGGGACCTAATCCTTAGTAAGATTTTGGAGATTATCACACTACACTGTTAAACTGCTCATATTGTACTTCAAATCCAACAACTGCCTCTCAAGGAATTCTGGGATTTGTAGTTTAATAAGGCCAGGGCCTACCTGACTGAGAATTTTAAAGGCCCTTCCCTAAACTCGAAATCCTGAGATTCCATAGGAGGCAGCCATAGGATTTAAAGTGGAATAACACCACTTGAACAATGTAGCATGATAATAGTGGTTAAAAGGTTAAACAATGAACCAGGAGTCCTTCCATCCGCCTCTAGTTTGACTTTTGTGTCTGTCACTACATACTCTCTCAACAACCTTAAGGAAAACTGTTTTCCCTCTACCCATATATGCATGAAATGTGTAGGAAATAGCACTCACTTTCATCCTTTGGTTCTTCTGACTTTTGTGTTTTCATTCCCAGAATCTCTAACCATTGGCCGTGCTGGTTGGGACTTCTGGGAAGTGAAGTCCAGAACTTCTGGAGAAACAAAGATTGAGAACTATTGTTTTAAATGACTGCTATAAGAATTATATCTAGATAACAATCAAGAATGCTTCAATGTGCTGCACCAGTGTAAGATGTTTGTTGGTCAGGGACTCTTTCTCAGTTATTGCACTTTTCCCAAATCCTGATATGCAGCTACAGACTAAACACAAGGATGATTCAACCAAACAAAAAGTTTTGTGTCTGCCAGACAGAAGATGTTAACACAATATTATTTGGATTGTTTGATCATCTACTAGAAAGGAAGTGCCTCAAAAACAAGTGATGGGGACTGTTTCTCTTCCCTCTCTCCAACGGAGGCAAGCAGCGCTATCTGACTTTTGATTGCATGCTTTATAGCACATAGATAGTTCTAATTAGGAATATGTATTTGGTGAACAAAGGGATCCTTTGGAAGAGGAAGAGTACATGAGGCTGCACAAATAGTACCTCAAACAGATACTCATGTTTGACAATAGTACTGACTGGAGCAACTGATTGCAGACATAGTCAGCTGCAAATCATTCCATCATGGAACTGCATCATTGAAGAGTGATGCACAATGAACTAGGCCATGCAGAACTGTGACATTCAGCTCTCGATACTCCAAAACCCTAGAAAGACAGTTAAGATGTCTACCTCCTGAAGAGTTTGTCTTTTCAGCTACAGGGAGGATCATTTAAAATGTCAGGTTTGGGGAGAATGTTTAAAAGCTGGTATGCCACACAGTACACATGGAACTGCTGCTGCCAGAGTCCCATAGTCCTGATGAGTGCTACTTACTTTAAGTGAGCAGGTTGTCAAGTTACCAGGTCTGCTCACTTTGTGTCTTTAGTTATTAGAGAATTGTTCCAGCTTTGTGGAACAATTCTTCATTTTTTCTATGCAATTAGATTTATTAAAGCCAAAAGAAAGGTATCATATTAGCAAAAGACATCTCCACATGAAACAACACTCACTTCTAGTTGAGATACCAGTTTTGTAAATTTATTAAAAAGAGTAAAAGAAGATTAGAAGAGAAATCTCATGTATATTCATGACAATATACATCCTTTCAACACCTATTGGGATACCTTTTCACCCATGCAAAAACTAAAAGGGAAAAGTCAGGCTGGACATTGATGTGATAGCCTCTTGAACAGTTTATTGCTAATGAAACAATTAGTTGTCCTGTACCAGGGTGGAAACAGTGGGGTCTGTGAATTACATGCAGCTCCTTGGGATGTTTTGTGTCCCTTGAAAAATGCTGTGCCTATCCCCTCTCAAATACCCTAGGGAATGCAGGAGGCAATTTGGGTATTGGGAAAGGATCTCTTTTATCTCTCGTAGGATCCCCCGGTGGTGCAATGGGTTAAACCCTTGTGCCGGCAGGACTGAAGACCGACAGGTTGGAGGTTCGAATCCGGGGAAAGCGTGGATGAGCTCCCTCTGTCAGCTCCATCTCCCCATGTGGGGACATGAAAGAAGCTTCCCACTAAGATGGTAAAACATCAAAACATTCAGGTGTCTCCTGGGCAAAGTCCTTGCATATGGCCAGTTCTCTCACACCAGAAACAACTTGGAGTTTCTCAAGTCGCTCCTGAAACACAGAAAAAATCTCTCAAAGAAGTCTTTATTCCAAGTAGAAGTGACCTATACATTGGCTTCTTCTAGGCTAGTGCTTAATATGACCCCCAGCCAAAAATACGGATAAATCCCCCTATTTCATCCAGAGGTCACTGAAGAAAAATATTTTTTTATTATAGGGGTTTAGTCATCCCAGGTTCCCAGGATGGGCCAACATGGTTCCTAACAGTTCTTTTTCCCCATCTTAAACTTTCCTCTCTCTTTTTCTCACATTCTTTTTACAATTTCACAGGTTTTAAAGAGAATGGAAAACGGAGAACCCGTCCACCTGGATTAAAAGACCAACATGGTAACTATAGAGCTGCTTTCCCATTCCAGCAATACAGTTTGTGTAGCTGGATACTAGCTGACTGTCACTACTAATGGAAATTAACTGAGCCAGGGTTGTTGTATAGAAGCATGTCCTGGGCATGAGTGCAAACTATTTTTCCAGTTTGGACACAGTTTGTCCCATATTTTCCGGCGTATAAGATGACTGGGCATATAAAACAACCCCAGCTTTTCCAGTTAAAATATAGACTTTGGATATACTCCCTGTATAAGACTATCCTTCTTCCAATGCACACCAAATAAAAATTTAAAAAACAACAGATATTATTTCAATATGGTAATTTTCCTATTAACTACCTCCTTCTCTGCCTCTCAGATCTTGCACATGCACGCCTGTGCTGCTTCACTGCGGTCCTCAGGAGTGAGATTTGAGAGGTAGAGAAGGAGGTACGGTAATAGGATACAAGGGTGGGCCAGACAGGTGAAAGAGGTATGTTTTTTCTGGGCATAGCACTGCTCCATCTATTTTTTCCATACCCCGGGCATCCCGGATGCCTGCAGCTTGCTGCGCCCTTCACTTACACCTTCCCGATGAGGCACTCCCTCACCTCATCATCGGAACCACATTAAGTCACTTCTTTCCACGAGTCCTGGTGAGTGGATTTTCTTTTACCGTACTTGTACAGTACCGCCCTGCTGCTTTTATACAGTTGCTGCATATGGCACGGATGCGGACACAGCCATTTTTAGCTCCCCCCATCATATGCAGCGACTGTAGATTCTCCAGACCAGCTCGGAAGTTTCAGCACCCGCCCTATAAGGCGACCCCTGACTTTTGAGAAGATTCTTCTGTGTTAAAACATAGTCTTGCACACCAGAAAATACAGTAATTGGAGTAATCTGAAGACAAATGGGAGAAGTGAAAGCAGGAGAAAAACTGGGGCATTTTAGAAGCAGCTGGAAAAGTAGATGGCAGAGGCTTGATTGACACTGTCCTTGCCAAGTTGGGATAATTGAAGGGTATGCGGTGTCTGGAGGGTCACATGATTTCTACTATTGGAATATGAGTATCAAAGGCAATAACCATAACCATAAATAATAATAATAATACACTTTATTTATATTCTGCTCTTCTCACCCCGAAGAGGACTCAGAGCAGATTACATTACACATACGGCCGACAATCCCTGCCGGGTTGACATACAATTACAATACAACAAGTACAATTTAGAAGGATTTTTTCTTCTTCTGGCTGCGTCACAGGATGCAGTTGTTCCATTACGTCATTATGTCACAAGGGGGTGCTGTTGCGTCATCCTCATGACAGAGAGCCTCCATTTCCACATTCCATCTTCCGACAGCCGATCTTTCTTTTTATTCAGGCGTTGTAAAGTCCTTTTTGTTAAAAATCCTTCCCCGCTTAGCAATCCCCAGTTCATCTATTCACAGCTGGGCTGTTTTCGAACTGTTGGGTGAATAGTGGACAGGGCTCACAGCTGGGTGTCCAGACCAGCCCGGGAATCGAACATGCAACCTTCTGGTTGCAAGCACAGCTGTTACAGCTGTGCTATCCCCCCCCCCCCCAAATAGTGGAGATAAACCTATTATGTGCTGATTTTCCAGCAGGAAGATATATATCACTATTGCCTGATCTCTCCACTGCATACTATTTATCTTCAGAAAGGAATGGGCAGCTGTTTTAGCCAAGTGTGCCACATTTAAGATTGGCTTCCAATTCAGTAACTGAAATAAGGGCAGTCACATCTATGAGTGTTAGACTTCTTTAAATATTGCCTTGCTCAAATTAAGGCAACGTAACAACAACCTGGTACACAATTCAAGCTACTAATAGCAACAGTGTGTGACCATGAGAGTTATTGTGCATTCTGTAGCTGTAGGGAGCCTTCCCGATTATAGCCTGACAAAGACTAAAACTGATCACCAATTTGAAGAAACTACCCAGCTCCCAAATGGCAAAAAGTAATTTTCTGAGCTGTATAGAGCGAGAACCTTTTAAGTGCGTAAATCTGCTTTAGTTCTCTTTAGGTCACTGTAATAGCCCTCTTCAGCAAAAGGCCAGATAAACAAACAAGCCTGTTAAAAAGACAGATGCCTTATGCTTGAGTGCTGGTTTGAGACAGACAGATGGCTGCTCAGTACATTAGGTGACAGCACACCCGCTCTTGTCTCTGGTTGCTCCTTCACTTATCACAGCCTGGGAATAGGGTTGAACCAAACTGTAGCATTCTGAAAGCCAGGCTTCTGGCATTGAAGTTTCTTTCAGCTGTTTCTGGCTTCTACCCCAGCATTTCCACTACAAGCGAAAGTACAAGGGAGGCTTGTGTGCCCCCTGGTTTAAAACTCAGGAATGGCACAACACATGTGACCATACCAAGACCGTCTTCATGGTGCCATAAAGACCCATTTGGAATATCAGATTATTTAACTCAGCTGTGCTTCAGTTGAGTTGGAAGACATGTGGTCCCATGGATATTTTTTTGGACTACAGTGTTTAATAGCCCACCTGGCTAATAGTAAGTGATTGCAGTCCATCTGGAGGACTTCATCAACACTGAGCTGTCTTGCCAGATAAAGGGCATACACTGATCAGGTACTAATGAAAACTCAATGCAAAACTAATCTCCAGATCTGAACTTTCACAGTCCATCAAGGCATTCAGACTTACTAGATCTGAGCAAATGTTTATTTTTTATCTAACTAAAATATTTATAACACATCTTTCATCTGAAACAAAGCGCTAAAAGTGTGTTAGGATCATAACATCTTTTAATAGTTGTGTAGAAACAGGTACTTAGGCAGGTGGACGTTGACAAGGCATATCAACAAATGAGAGCAGTTTGGTGCAAATGAATACAGGACTTCTGCACATTTGAGAATCATTAGAAGACTAAGAAACTTTATGGATGTTACACCCCATTATTGTTATTCTTTAAATTGCTATTGCGTTTTTGAGATAATCAACTGAGCAAGGAGGCAGGGGTCAAATAGTTGTAAGCTTCACAACAATTTTAACCCTGGAGTTTAGAAGTGTACTCTCCTTTCCACAATGATTGTCCTGGGGGAAGGATGATAGATGTGAAGATGTAAAAGAGGACAGGACTCCTTCACTGTAACCATTGTGCAGAAGACATTTCAGCAGTGTGGCTTTTGGACTGATCCAGTTGGCTAACCAGATTGCATGTCTATTTCCAGCTTATCCATGGGACAGGTTGTGCCTGAAATCCATGCCTTTTGACCTGAAGCAGTTTGAGAAATTAGATGCATATGCAAAAAAGGTAAAAGAAAATTATGAAAATATTGCATCATAACATTAAATTGAGTTCCCACTGTTTCTAAAAGACTTCTGATAGATAAAAATTTTCCTACTATATAGTGTCGATGCTTTTTTTAAAAGTCAAACTACTTAAGCAAGGAAGCCTTCACAGTTGTCCTTTGCATGACTTTGTTATGTATTGTGAAACCTGTGAATGTGCTTGCGGACTGAGGGAACTGTGCAAAATAGATTCTGCAGTCACCAACTTTTTTATTTATTGTTTGTTGATTTGTATTTTATTTATATCCCACCTTTCTCCCAGTATGGGACCAAGGCACATAATTGTATATGTGAATTGGAAACCCACTGGAAACTGGATTTCCACAGAGATATAGACTGCTTAGGAAAAAACAACCAAAGCATAAACCTATGATTGCCTGTAGAGTCCTATTACTGGAGATATGTTTACTCAGCCTGCATGCAAGAAGGGTACACGAGCCTACACCCCCTTTTCGTTGTCACTTCTGTCACTCTCCATGCATGAAACATGATTATATCTGAAGAGGGGAGCTCTTTGTGTTTATTGGAACGTTAAAATTCTGGCTCATGTGGAGAAACTGCATGGATAGCAAAAACAATTTGGTTCATACTATGACCCTCCATGCACAGAATATAACAGAGATGGAGGGGGCAGGACGAACAAATCACCTTTCAGCATGTATTGAATAAATACGCAATCATTCCCAAATACAGCTTAAGTCACACTGTTTTTCTACACAAAGTGTATGTAGAATGGCAGCCTTAATTCGGGAAATACTACCCCCTCCCATGAAGTTTTGCTTGTTTTATTAAAACCATAGCTTAACTCTGCTCATCTAGCCTACTCTTGCCCATTTTGTTCCAGTTCGGAACAGTGTGCAATCACTTTTACAGTCCTGAGATTGGAAAGAGCAAGATTAGCACAATCTGGCATTACCCATCAGCCAAGATGCCCAGGATCACTGGGAGTTTTGAGCCCTTGGCTCCCAGGAAGAACACAAAGAACAAGAAATGCACAGTGTTTGGAAAGTTATTGTCATTTTATGACTGAATCATCATTATCTCATGCAGAGGTCTTTCACATGCTTTATTACTTGATGCTAGGAACTGAACTTGGAAACTTTTGCCTGAAAATCATGTTCTCCAGTACTCTCTAGAAAGGGAGAAATTACTATATGTTTTTAATGAGGAAGAGTCTTCAAATTTGCTTCAAAATCTGCTGTAGGTAAAATGGGCTGACAGACTAAGCATCTGCTTAGAGCCCTTCAGAAACACAAGGACTATTGCAGGGGTGCTCACACTTTTTCAGCATGGGAGCTACTGATTAAAAAACCAAGTCCCAAAGATCACCTGCCCAGAAATGTAAAACGTATAACTATTTTCTTATTTATTTATTTATATTTATTATTCATTTTTATGTCCCGCTCCTTCCAGCAGGCTCGGGGCAGCTTACATAAAATGAAGTTATAAAACACCAATATTTCAATTTAATAACAACAATATAAAACAGAGCATAAAAATACATCCAACCACCCCATTTCTCCCACTTTCATATTACCACACATATTATCAGCCAGAAAGTAAGAAGAGAGGCTGTTGAACTGCAAGGCCATTTAATACGCAGCAAGGTAAACAAAGGGGCATGCAAAAATACATCCAACCACCCCATTTCTCCCACACTGGCATATTACCACACATATTATCAGCCAGAAAGTAAGAAGAGAGGCTTTTGAGCTGCAAGGCCATTTAATACTCAGCAAGGTAAACAAAGGGGCATGCAAAAATACATCCAACCACCCCATTTCTCCCACATTTCCATATTCCCCAACATATATTTCTCAAGGAACAAAGCAAGCAGAGAGGCTTTGGAGCTAAAAGGCCATTTTAAACATTAAAAATAAACAAAGAGACATGCCACAGAACAATCAAGCACCCACCCCAAAGTAAAAAGTCCGACCTTTGAGATGCAGTAAGGAAATGACCCCAAAGCGTCCTTTTTCTTCTCCTCCGTCGTTGCTCCTATTTCTACACCACCAGCATGCGTGCCGCCTCCAAGAACTCACGAGAAGTCCGAGAGGCAGAATGGGCGCTTCTGCGCATGCGCGCGGGGCCAGCCATGCATCGCGTCGTCCAGGCCCGCCCCCTTTGGTCTCCTACGACTCTGAGTGGCTGGAGAAGGATGGGGGGGAGGAGGAATCCAAAAGAGGGGGCCTATTCTGCCTCTTTGACGCTGGAGCTTTTGGAGGCGGCACGCGAGCAGGGAGCGGGGAGGAGCAACGACGGAGGGCTTCTTTGCAGCGTTCAGGGGCGCGTGAAGAGGACCAACAGCAAAAAACCTGGTCAGGGGCCTGAAGATCACCAGGATGAGGCCCGAAGATCACCCTGGTGATCGTGATCACCGTTCTGAGCACCCCTGACTATTCTCTGAATACTTTTTTAAAAAACCCTTCCCCAAAAATTCCCTAGGAGTTTCAGTGGAGGAGAAATTCCAAAGTTTGCCTCCAGTTTCACTTGAAGTTGAATTTCACCGACAACTCTGTTCTTAAACAACTTACTAAATATTTCACGCAAACCAAGATGAAATGTCCTGTGGCTTCCAGAACTTTGAAGCACACACTTTATTGGCTGGCAAAGGAAACTCTACAGTAATAAAAAGTAATCTTTGGCCTGAGGGTTGAGCTGATGACAAGCATACAATGAGAAAGGGAACAATTTAAGTAGAATCTAATTATCACCACTACTTAGTGCCTGTACATATCCAAAGATGATCGACAGAAAAGGGGAGCGTAATCCTACCCTGTAGTATCTTTGAAACTTGTAAAGGAGTTCTTCTATTTAAAAATAGCATGGCCAAGCTGATGAAAAACTTGTTAACCCTTCCCAACTTAGTACTTTTGAGATGTTTGAAATAGTGACTCCCAAGATCCCTCACCACTGGCCATGTTAAGCAACGAAGCAATTTTAACTTAAATGCCTTGTATCAAAGGAATATGGCAAGTCTGGAGGCACAAATTACTTTTGTGTGTGTGTGTGTGCACGTGCGTGTGTGCGTGTGTGTGTGTGTGTGTGTGTGTCAGGAGCGACTTGTGGGAGGCTTCTCTCATATCCCCACATGGGGAGCTAGAGCTGACAGAGGAAGCTCAACCCAGTCTCCCTGGATTCGAACCACCGACCTGTTCGTCAGCAATCCTGCTGGCACAAGGGTTTAACTCATTGTGCCACCGGGGACTCCTGCACCAATTACTGAAGTTGCAGTTTGTTCTGCCAAAATTCAGTGCTGTGATGACAGTAAGTTTCAGCCCTTGGTGGGTTCAGAAAGGGGTCAAAGTATCCCCCCCCCCCATCATTGAAGTTGCCCACCTCTGCTATATACTAATGTAGCATATAGCAGGAGCATGGTCTCACCTGAATTTTATATAAAGGCAGGAAAATATTATTTATTAATTTAAATAATTGTATCCTGTCCCTGTATCTTAGGATCTCAAGGGGACATCCGGTAAAATCAACTCAACCAATTTGAAATCGTTAAAATATTTTAAACAGACTAAAAGGCTATTTAGTACTTTTTAACAAGATAATGTAAAGCAGTTAACATAATTTAAAACTATTCATATGTGGAGAATTTGTATCACTAGTTTAAATGCACAGTGTTGTCTAATTTCAAACCAACCACCTCATTTTTGCCTTACAATACAGGTGGCTGCCAAGGATAGTGTGGAGGAGCTAGTGAAAACCTTGCTACGTGTTGCACATACTGATTTGGAAAAAGTTAGGGCCATCTGGACATGGATATGCCATCATATAGGTAAGTTATAGACTTATGTTCTTTCTGAAACCAGTGGATAACGCTGAATTATTGCTTGGGTATGTTCTGATTTTCAAAATCCAATTTAAACATTATTGTGTGGCTAATTAATAGAGGGGGCATATGAAGAAAATGTGCCTTTAAGACCACAAAAGGTGTGCTCTGAGAAATAATCCATTCATTTTGTTTTGTTGTTTCATGTTTTCCAAACTATAATCACAGGTTGGATTTACACTATAGAATTGATGCAGATGGACACCACTTTAACTCAATGATCAATGCTATGGAATTTATCATCATAGGCGATTACTTGTGGCTGAGTATGATTGCCTTCCAAGGGTAGGAGCTTGGTGGTGGGTCCATAAGTGACTGTAGAGACCTATTCTGGATCCACGTGGTCTTCCGCAGTGAGGACATACATTTCCAAATGGAAGGTGGACCCAACAAGAATTTGCTTGACGCATCTTTCTCTTGACACATTTCTCCCTTTCACTTTCTATTTGTTCTCTTCAAAATCCACAGCACTATTGGTAACAACTGACCTCTAGTTACAGCACTTGAGTGCCAGAGATTCTTAGTTCACAATGTTTACGTCACATTTTTTACAGTTCGCTTTAAGCCCATCTTGAAATTTCTTTTGCTCTCTCCACCAACATTTTCTATTCTTGAGCTGAGCATCAAGTAACTACAATCGGGCATTTAGACAATGTGGCTGATCCAATTAAGTTGATGGCAGAGGATCATCATTTCAATGTTATTGGTTTTTGCTTCTTCCAGAACACTGACATTTGTCTGCCTGTCTTCCCAAGAGATTTGCAGGATTTTTTTGAAGGCAACGCTGATGGAATCTTTAGCCTGTTCTGACAACAAATGTTTTGTTGACATCAACCAAACTACAGTTCCCAGGATTTCACAGCAATGAACTATTGCAGTTAAAGTGGTGTCAAACTGCATTTATTCTACAAGACAGATACACCCTCAGTGTCTGTGTTCCTTTCCAAGAATTAGCTTTTATGGACGGAACACTGTTTTTAACATAGGTGAATGCATAGGATGTGTGAATATAATTGTATTTTAATGTATTTTAGTGTCAAATGCTGGAGGGTTTTATATTGTGTTTTATACTGCCATTGTGATGTAGGCATCAAATTATGCCTTTTGGAAGCCGCTCTGAGTCCCCCCTCGGGGGTTGAGAAGAGCGGGGTAAAATGCCATAAATAAATAAATAAATAAATAAATAAATAAATAAATAAATAAATATTCTGAGGAAGCAAACATATAAAATATTGTTTTCTTTGACCAATACAAACACGGCTGAACAAATCATGCCAAGAAAACCCTAAATTAGTTTTGTTTTAGGGTTACCGTAAGTCAGAAATGACTTGAGGACACACAACATGAAACTACAAATCCCGGAATACCAGAAGATGGAACTGTGGCAGTTAAAGAAGTATCAAACTGCTGTAATTGTGCAACAAGGATATGCCTTAATCTGGGTCTCAGTCGGTCATTGAGAGTGAAAACTAGAATCCTGTCACTATTTAGATTTCTGGAACTCCACAGCAAAGGACTGCCTTAACACTTCAGTTCCTTTCATGTCACATAATTACAATATGTACTGTAGATACCACTTTAACTACTATGATATCTTGGGAACTGTAGTCTGGTGAGGTACATTGCTCTCTGGCAATGAATTGAAATATCTGTTGGGCCTGTGGCTTCTGTGGCTTCAGGGGTTGTGGGTTGTGGTGGTGTGCAGGGATCTGTGTAATTTTCAGTGCAGGGCCAAGGCGATGAAACTCTGGAAAAGCAGTTAAGGGAATTTAGTTTTTCTGAGAGTCCAGTGGGCGGGAACTGAGACACCTGGCTTGCTGATTCTAGCCGCAGCTGTGACTTTCCCAGGGAAAAGGGAGGGACATGTTAGAATGTTGAGATCTTGTTATTAGCCCTGTAAAGGTTGAAATTCAGTTCCTGGTCAACTTTCGATTCTACTGCAAGCAGTTCCATGAACTCCTGATTTCATGATTTTTTTGGTCATTAATGACAGAACTTTGAGCTTGCCTTTTTTGGGACTATCCTAGTTTTAAGTTCTGTTGTTTCTTAGTGAATTTATATACAGAGTCCTTACAACTTAATTAGCCTGAGACTTTGGTAACATTTCCTGAGATTTTCTCGAATGCTTTTCACCTTGACTATTTTCATGTATACTGTTATTTTTTTGGACATTGTTTACTTCAATAAATAGACTTGTTATTTCCAGCCGTGGTTGTGTGAATATTTAAAGGGCCCTGGTTCACAGCCAGTGTGCGACAATAGCTCACAAAACCTCAAATCCCAGAATGCTACAGAGTGGAGCTAGACCAGTGGTTCTCAACCTTCCTAATGCCATGAACCCTTAATATAGTTCCTCATGTTGTGGTGACCCCCAACCATAAAATTATTTTAATTGCTACTTCATCACTGTAATTTTGCTACTGTTATCAATCATAATGTAAATATCTGATATGCAGGATATATTTTCATTCACTGGACAAAATCTGGCACAAATACCCGATGCTCCCACATTAGAATAGTGGTGGGGTTGGGGAAATTGATTTTGTCATTTGGAAATTGTAGTTGCTGGGATTTAGAGTTCACTTACAATCAAAGAGCATTCTGTTACTCCACCAAAGATTACATTGAACTAAACTTGGCACACAGAACTCCCATGACCAACAGAAAATACTGGAAGTGTTTGGTGGGCATTGACCTTGAGTTTTGTAGTAGTAGTTCATCTACATCCAGAGAGCACTATAGACTCAAACAATTATGGATCTGGACTAAACTTGGCACAAATACTCAATCTGCCCAAACGTGAACACTGGTGGAGTTTAGGGAAAATAGACCTTGACATTTGGGAGTTGTAATTGCTGGGATTTATAGTTCACCTACAATCAAAGAGCATTCTGAACCCCACCAATGATAGAATTGGGCCAAACTTCCCATACAGAACCTTCATGACCAACAGAAAATACTGTGTTTTCTGATGGTCTTTGGCCATCCCTCTGCCACCCCCTTCATGACCCCCGCCAGGGGTCCAATCCCTAGGTTGAGAAAGACTGGGCTAGAAAGTACTGTAATCATTTGGTGTAAAAGAGACCTTACTGTCCATTGACACTGCTGCTGTTTGAGAAAAATATACGTTCTGCAGGGGAAATTATATAATTCATGGGAGTCCATGTCAGTAGTAAAGGATATCCTTTCAGCCTTTGTGATTGCAGAGAAAAACCTGGACTACACCTTCAGATGTGTATCTCATGAAATGAAAAGCATCTGGAGATACAAAAATCTATTTGATTCTCCATCATGTTTTAGCATATTGCTCTTAGCTTCTTGATTTTATATCACCACCATGATTGGAATTGTGCCATTCCTTCAAATAACAGCAGATTTGCTGTATCAAGTTGGGGAAAATTGAGCCATAATATTCTATACTACTTTAGAGAATAGCAGATGAACTGGTAGCATGTGTGAATACTTAGGTTTGCAACTTTAAGGGGAAATCTTTAAAGGTAACGTTCTAACAGAGAAGTAAGAAAGTTCTACATGCAGCTATTACAAACTTAGTAAATGTCCCCAAAGAAAATATTTGCCTGTTAATACAAATGTGGAAGAAATTAATCAGGTTTGCATTCTAAGGCAAACTAATCTACTGTATTTCACATGAAATGTCATTTTTCTTTGGTATTTGCACTTCTCTGACTAAAAGCATACACAAAAGAAGACAACTCATAAAATGTATTTAGATCAATTGAAATTATTGGCAAAAAGTGCATCTTAGGCAATAGTGCACAAAAAATGTGTGTATTGGAATAAATGCTCATGAAAAAATGCATATGGAATTTTATGTGAATGTCTAAAAATAACAAACCAATGCAGAAACTGGATGGAATGAAATTTAAGATTGGAAAAAGGCCAAACAGAGAAGCTGACGTTGACAGTTTCATCTGCACTTAAGTTTGGAAAGCAAACATTTATAGAAGAAACATCCTTTGGCTCTTTGAATAAGTTGAATACAGTAGAGTCTCAGTTATCCAACAAAAACAGGCCAGCAGAATATTGGATAAGT
Organism: Anolis apletophallus; assembly: GCA_030556195.1. Taxonomy (NCBI): domain Eukaryota; kingdom Metazoa; phylum Chordata; class Lepidosauria; order Squamata; family Anolidae; genus Anolis; species Anolis apletophallus. The sequence goes on along the minus strand of JARBWK010000010.1, from coordinate 58,741,327 downwards.
GAAAATGTTGGATAATAAGAATTCAGGAAGAGCCGATTAAACGTGAAATTTAATTTTACAAATTAAGCACCAAAACATTGTTTTACCCCAAATCCACAGGAAAAAAACAGTTGAATATATGGTACCATTATGTAGTGATTACTGTATTTATGAATTTAGCACCAAAACATTGTAATGCATTGAAACAGCAGTGGATCAGTGTGGGAGGCAGATTGCGTTGGATAATACAGATTGTTTGATGAGTGAAGGTTGGATAAGCAAGACTCTACTGCATTGTGTTTAAATAGTTCATTGTTATGCATCTTTGTGGTCTTCAATATACACAAATGGAAGAAGTTATCTTTATGATCTACTGTAGTTAACTTTGTAACTTTCCACCTTTTTACCCTTGTGTTCCTGCAGCATACGATATTGTGGGCTTCTTTCACAAAGACAAACTGTCTTTCAAACCCAAGGATGTCCTTCAGAGCGGCAAGAGCATTTGTGAAGGATACGCCGGGCTTTTTGAACAAATGTGCAGGTAACACTATGCCCAGAAATATTTAAAACTAAAAGAAGATTAAGTTGCCCCATTACCCCTGTACAAATTCTGTCTCCATTTACACCAACTAGGATCTGAAACGTCATTTTGAAGCTGTACCATTGAGTAGCAGCAAGTCCTCGAAAGGTCAATTTTGCTTCTCTTTGCCCCCCTCCCTCTATAATTTACTTTGCGCCATCTGCTGAGGCTCGCATTGTATTAACATAATGGCAGATGAGTACATTGTGATAATTTAGTTAGAGGAAGCCCTGCGTTTTTCCTGGAATATCTGAAGGTTAAAAGAACAACAGTCCCCCTTCAGCGATTCCCAATGCAAACCAATGAGGATCAGACCACCACACTGAGCTTGAACACATGTTGTGCAAATGACCCCACACACTGAACACAGGAGCCCCTTCAAACATAAGATTTGATTGTGTAGCCATTGTTGTTACTGTCCATCTGACTTTAGTAGTATAACTCCAAAAAGAAGTGAGGAGAAGGAATGTTCAGTCTAGTAACCAAGAGTGTAACAAGGGAACAATTATCAGGGAAAAAAGCTCCATTGCAAAAGTCACACAGCCTTTGAAACATCATTACTGTGTTCCCTAAATACAGCATTGGATACAGCCATGTGACATTTATGCCAGGCTATATCTAGAGAAGAAGAATGTCATATTGAAATTGTTAAAACCTTCAAGCAGATCCTCAAACTTTTTGCCTCCTTGAGGAACCTTTAAGTCCTGCTTATTCCAGATCAATTGTCCTGCCTTCCTCAACCACAAAGCATTAATCTATTGTAGCTGACAAGGCAAAGCTATGCTTGGGCTGCAGACACTGAGACACTCAACTGTCAAGACACTGCTTTGAATCAAAAGCCTTGAGATTTGGCAATTGTAAAATAAAAACGGGTGGTAGCCTGCTGAGAGGTTGCTGAGTACAAAAATTGTCTGCCATTAATGTTCCCATAATGAGGGTGAGAATTCTTACTCAGTAAACAGTTCTTCTCAGTCTTTCCATAATGCCTTGTTATGCATCTAGGTCAGCTATGAGCAGAAAGTGGATCTGAATCTGCCTGTAGCACTGAATAATTTGCAGTAGATTGGTAAGACCTTTCAACTTTCAATTATTCAACAAGAACAACAACAAAATTTCTCACCATCTAAATTAGTAAAATGAAGGAAGTATAGGCAGTAATGGACTTTTATGCAAAAGGACTTTGAGATCAATTCAGGCTTGTTAATGAAAACAAATTCTTATACTTCAGCTGCGCTAAGAGGAACCCTGCTCTTTGGTCCTATTTACACATCATCTTCTAGCTCTGGTTGCTAGACCTTGAAATTCCAGGTGGAAAACCCCCCAAATTTGGCAAGATGAGCTTAAATTTTTCACATACTTGATCAAGGCAACGGTTCAATTCTTCTTCAGTCCAGCTTGCAAAAATTACTTTTTGAATAACAGCTCCCAGATTTTCCCAGCTAGTATGGTCAATGGACACACTGGCTAAGGAACCATGGGGACTGCAATCCAAAGAAGTTTGCCAGCCTCTGTTGCTATGCCATTAGTTGAAGTGAGAACACAACACAGACTGGGAATATAATCTTGGTGCTATTGAACTATAACTTCTATTGGTCCTGGACACTACAGCCAATGCTGAGGGATGATGGGAATTTTGTTCCAACAACAACCATAAGACCATACGTTCCTCAGTCAGGATTCAGGGTGAGGATATATGACTTGCTTAGATTTCTGCACCCTGTTCCATGTTCTGATGTGCACAGCTCACATGCTATTTAGTCTCAGCATTTGAGCTAACTCCAGGAGCACGGAGACAGGTGTTGGTGTCTCTGCTCTGACAGCTGCTTTCCTTGGCAGCCCTGCCAAAGATCTGACTACTTTGGGGAGATAGAGGACATTCATGGAGAATAATAAACTCTCTGAAGGAACCAAACACTAGAAAGCCTCATCTCCCTCACCCTCCATTACCTCAGTGATTTTTAAACACAAAAATAGTCTGCGAAACAAATGTGTTTGACAAGACACCATTAATCTCTATTGTTCAAGTAAATATTATTATCCACCACCACCCCATTTCATCAGACTACATTTTGTAAAATAACACTGAACTTCCAGTTTGGCATACTGAGGCAGTAGTAGCTCTCAATTCCAGAGCCTTGCTGACTTGGGCAGCTGTCTGGGTTGGCAACCCCACAACTCACAACAGCAAAGTTAATTGACTAAGGGCAGCTCTGACTGGCAAGCAAAGTACCAGTTTGGCAGAGGAACATGGCAACATGCAGGAATCTTTATATTGTGGGAGCTTAATCAGAAATCAGTGTTGCCTCTCGCATTGACCCAGCCAGAGACATTATGGGAAAGAATTGGCCAACCAAGTGGCCATTTTCTCTTTCATCAATTATATAGACTTGCCTTCTCTCCAGGCTTACACTTTATCACAGGCAATTATCTTAATTTTCCCACATGCCTCACTGAAGGAACTCTCTTACCTTATGCGGTTTCCCCAAGCACTTTGCATTTTTTGTTCCTTCTCTGTCAAGTTTTATTCACAGTGAAGTGACCAAATCTGTCTACAGTATTAAAGGGAAGGTCGTGCCATTCATGCAATACCATTGTAATTTGGACTGTTTTTGCAGACTATTTTCAATTCCCCTTTGAAACACAGGCTAACATCTTATTTGCTCTTAATCATCTCCATGCATTGAGCAGATGCTTTTGCTGAACTGTCTGCAGTGATTGTATCAGTGTCTGCAATCAATTCCAATTGTTGTTTTTTTCAATCCATGTCACCACAAATTTAATTTCATCTACCATCATGCTATTCAAGCAACTGCCTTAGCTGAGTGTTGAGGGAGCTCATCTCATCCCTCCGCTTGCCACTTGTCTCTTATTGATGAGCTGTTACCCATAAAAGGCAGGAACCTGATAGGGTTAGCTCTATACCACATAGGATTGTTCATAATGGTTTTGCTGTGTTTTTTAAATTTATACTCCACCCTTTTGTTAAGCTGAACTATACATGACAGCTTATAAAAGGTGCCAGTATAATACAAACAGTGATAAGATAAAGTACCACATAAAACGCAACTCATTCTAACAACAACAAATAACAATATAAGTCTCACACTTGAATATTAGAAATAGAGTAAAAATTAGAACCTACAAGAGCACATGTGTCTGCATCTTTATTGACCTAAATCCAGTACAGAAAAAATCCATCTGTACTATTCCATAGAGTCCCTTCTAAATTCTGCTTTAAACCATGCATGAACAACAGTGGACCAGTGTTTTGGATTTCAACACCCATCTTTCATCATTAGCTTTGCTAGCTTGGACTAGTGGAATCCTGTTTTATAAAGTCAAAGCAAACACTTAAATTGAGCCCAGAAACAAACTGGTAACCAAACCACTAAAGATGGCAGATACATGGATTTGCTTAGGCAATCCCTCATTTATTTATTTATCGTGTCAGGAGCGAACCAAACAGTTGTATTGCATTAAAAACAAACAAAACACAAAGTTTGCAAACTTGGTATTTGATTAAATGTCCTTTGACCAGTAGCCGGCCGCTTGGAGTGCCTCTCGTGTTGCAATTAGAAGGTCCTCCATTGTGCATGTAGCAGGGCTCATGTTGCATTGCGGTAGGTGGTCTGTGGTTTGTTCTTCTCCACACTCGTATGTCGTGGATTTCACTTTGTAGCCCCATTTGTTAAGGTTGGTGCCAGAGCACAGTCTGTTCAGCCCTTCCAAGTCGCCCAGTTTTCTGTGTGCCCAGAAGGGAGTCTCTCATTTGGTATCAGCCATTGATTGAGGTTCTGGGTTTTAGCCTGCCACTTTTGGACTCTCGCTTGCTGAGGTGTTCCAGCGAGTGTCTCTGTAGATCTTAGAAAACTATTTCTTGATTTAAGTCGTTGGCATGCTGGCTGACACCAAAACAGAGGATGGGCCAGAGATGTCACAGCCTTGGTCCTTTCACTATTGGTTGCTACTTCCTGGTGGATTTAATGTGGTACAATACCGGCTAAACTGTATAATTTCTACAGTGGTGTAGGGCACAGACACCCCATGATAATGTGGCATGTCTCGTTAAGAGCCACATCCACTGTTTTAGTGTGGTGAGATGTGTTCCACACTGGGCATGCATATTCAGCAGCAGAGTAGCAAAGTGCAAGGGCAGATGTCTTCACTGTATCTGGTTGTGATCCCCAGGTTGTGCCAGTCAGCTTTCATATGATACTGTTTCTAGCACCCACTTTTTGCTTGATATTCAGGTAGTGCTTCTTGTAGGTCAGAGCAGTGGCTTCTCAATCTGTTGCAACCTTTTTCCAACTTCACAGCCATTTTAACATGTACCATGTTATCTTCTGCCTGATCCACCATTGAGGTCTTCGGATCATGCTCTGTCTTGAAGCTCCACTGGAGCACCCCCCCCCGCCCTGGCGTGCATGACTCCAGTGGTTATGCCCACAAGTTCATTGGAACACGCAAGCCCCCTCACCACAACAAGGTGGCAATCCATCGAGATCATGTAACATGATCTAAATGGGTTATCAACAGAATTTTCTCAAATAATCTACACCAGCAGTTCTTAACCTTTTTAAAGCATTGACCACTTTTTAATATCTTCTGTTGCTGTAGACCACCAAGACTTAATTCAAGTTTAAACCCCTAAAGTGCATAACAACAACAACAATGCCTGAACTATTTATTTATTTATTTATTTATTCTTTCGGCTTCTAGACTGCTCCCTCTAGAAGCTTGGAGCAGTTTACAACAGGTAAAAAACATGCGTAGAACTGATATTATAGAACAACGGTGTAAAAGCAGATAAGCAATGATTTAATCTAAAACATTACTAGCGCTAAAATAATTCTAAAAGTAAGCTAAACTACATAGAAAGCATAACAGTTACTCAACTGGAAAAGCCAGGCGAAAAAGAGCCGTCTTGCAGGCTCGGCGAAAAGAGGACAGTTCCCTGATACCTCTGACTTCCTCAGGTAGGGCATTCCATAAGATTGGTGCCACCACCGAGAATGCTCTTTGTCTTGTTGAGGACAGGTGGAGTTGCCGGATGGAGGAGACGTTGAGAAGATTTTGTACACCGGAGCGTAGGGATCTCTGGGGACAATATGGTGAAAGGCGGTCCCTCAAGTACACTGGCCCAAGACCATACAAGGCCTTAAAGGTTAACACCAATACCTTGAAGGAGATCCGGTGCTCAATGGGCAGCCAGTGCAGTTGCCGCAATATTGGTGTAATATGGCGTGCCGCGGCATTCTGCACTAACTTGAGCTTATATAATGAACCATCATATAATCTGTTCATTATTGCTTTGATTTGTTAGAGAAACTAAGCCAACACAAGTCCTCTAATTCAAAAAGGTGTAGCCACTGTGAGGAGGAAATACTTCTTCAGCCATTCATTCTTATGTTGCAGCAGAGCATGAGCAGCCTTCCCCACTTAGGGCAGGGTTGTCACCCATCATCTTGGTAGCAGTGTAAAGAGGCAGCAAAGAGATCAACACAAACATGCACTGGAGCTTATCGAGCTTCCAGATGATGTGGAAGCACTCGTGGTCCTTGGCAAAGATGGATTCAAGCTTTTGTAGTTCTCTGTGAGGATATTGCAGGTCCCCAGAAGTCTTTAGACCACAAGTTAAGAACCACCAATTGAATGTTCCATACTGTCTTCAAGGACAGTCCCATGAAAACATATTACAATAATTTAACCAGGGAAAGAGTACAAACAATGATACCGTATATGTACAAAGCAGCAAATCTTTGTTCGTTGCACTAATATAAGTTCCTCAGAGCTGGACAGGGCTAGAATCCAATCACTGCTACAATTGATCTGATAGAACTGATTTCTAGAGGTTATGTGCAGAGAAACTGAGTCATTACGAGCAGCACCAGCCATGATTACATTTGCCTGAACAGATAGGAAAGGAGGATTTAGATACAGCATTACTGATGGACTGGCAAAGGAGAAATTGCCCAAGGGAGCAGGCACACGGAACAGCTATTGCTCCGGGAAAAGGAAAACAAGGCTACTTTCCATCACAGAATTTGAAAGCATCATGTACTTCCTGATTTCCTTTAAGAAAGTGAAGATGTAGTTTTCAGCATTCTTCATTTATGCAAGCACATGACAGCTCTTTGAAGATTAATTACAAAATACCGTACTTTGCAACTTATTAGTAACATCCTACACAAAGTACGTAACATCCAACACAAGACATGAGAATAAAGGCAAAAAGCAGTATATATTCGGTAGTGATAGTAGCGTTTCACAAGAATCACTAGTAATATAGGCAGATACCATAATTTGGGATACATTTTATGGAACTTTGATATAAGCATGGAAGAGTGTAAGTGATTAATATGTGATTTTGGAACAGTAGGGGGGAAGGAGGTCTTCGTGTCTGAAGGGCTACTTGAGTTTCTTTATGCTTATATTTCCCTCAGCATCGCAGGAGTGCAGTGCATGAATTTATCTGGTTATTCTAAAGGCCATGGCTACAGATCTGGACAGACCTTTTCTGGAAAGTATGACCATGCCTGGAATGCTGTTTACCTTGATGGACGGTGGCATTTGGTGGATAGCACATGGGGAAGTGGCTCCATTGATGACTGTTTCAGCAAATTTACCTTCAGGTACAATTATCATCTCCCTATTCCAAAGCTTTTGGAGAGAGGGGGGTACAAAGACGGGAACACTGAGGTATTTTTGTACATGCTAACAGTCTTCCCACCATGTAGATTTACTGGGGTCTTCAGTTATTTTCTACCTGGTGAGGCAAGAGCCAACGTGGCATTATGGTTTGAACATTGAACAGTGACCCTGGGGAATAGAGTTAGAACCCCTATTTGGCCATCAAAACCCAGTGGGTGACTTTGGGCAAGTCATACTCTCTCAACTTCAGAGTAAGTTAAACCCCTCTAAACAAATCTTGCCAAGTAAACCCCATGATAGGTTGACCTTAGGGTCACCAAGTCAAATGACTTAAAGGTACATAACAACAAAAGTAAAGTTTGGGTGTCAATTTCCCTAATAACACAAGAATCCAAACTCTGTCAAACCTAAGATGAAAGGCTAAACTTTGTAAGTTCTTCTACATCATGGTTTTAAAACAAATCCATGCCAGGTCATAGATGTTAATGCATTGTGAAGTATTGTCGGGTACAGTCCTCATCATTAATTCATCACAACTGAATGCACTTACCTCACTCTTCCAAGCCAAGCTCTGCATCTTGAAGACTGAAATGAATAGGGGCAAAGGCCCATTTTCAAAAGAGCTTTGGATCTATAAAAAGTAGTTTTGATTTTTCCCGATGCCAATGTGACAGATAAAATGCTTGGCTTCCATTGGGATTTGTAGGAATGGGACAATTAAGAAGCTTTAGATCAATAGTAAGTAGATCCTATTGAAAATTAATTTACCAATAACCTCTCTTGTCATGTATTACTCAAAAATGAGTGACTTAAACATGTGCCAGTCACTGAACACTGAGTGGTTATTCTGACATTAGGGATGATTTACCCAGTTAAGTTCCACAATAACACATTAAAAATAACTCAGTGTCTAGAGTTAGGATGTTTCCCTCCAAAGTGCTGCATTTTTAAATGCCAGATTTACCAAAGTGTATGGGTGACAAAATTCAGCATCTATAGAATGTCAGCCATATGAATCATATGAACATCCAATTGAGAGAGCTTTTATTGATTTTAAAACATATCTCTAATCCTAAGGCTACATAAGAAGACATACGTAGAAAAGTGTGGATCTTGGTTAACTCTGCCTTCCATTCCTTACGAAACCAAATTTAAATTACAAAAGTGAAACAGTACAGAAAGTAGAAACAAATCCATGGAATCATTAGGAAAAATATAAACATTTGGATTTTATTGACCGTTTTTATTACTAAGTATACACACTTCTGCCCAGGCTAGAGTTCTCAGAACAGGGGTAGGAATCAGGTATCCCTTTAAATATTATTGAATTGCAGCCCCTAACATTCCTCACACTTCACTGCTAGAACTTGCAGTCCAACAACACCTGGAAAACTGCATTTGGCCAAACCCTGTTGTAGGGGGGGCAGAAAACAGTTCCATCTTGTCTTCTGGGCTTTGCTAATAATATATAATATACTATATTGTATATACATATAATATTTATAATATTATAATGTAATACAATATAATACTACTAATATTAATACAATATTATAATTATATATTTTATATTACATGTAATATTACTAATAATATTACAATATAATGGTATAATACAATATAGTAATATATAATACTGATATTGTACTATGCTAATAATATAATATATATTAACATCTACATGCGACCACTTGCCCAGCTGGTGCGCAGCTTTGGACTGGGATGCCATCAGTACACTGATGACACCCAGCTCATTCTGAGAATGGATGGCCAGGCCGAATCTGTACTCGATAATTTCCATCGCTGCCTTAAGGCCGTCACTGAATGGCTGCGAGCCAGTAGGTTAAAGGTGAATCTGGCTAAGACAGAGATCCTGTGGCTGGTGCGCCCGGGCGGTAGGGATGTCCAGCTTCCGACCCTGGACGGCATGGCACTATGTCCATCGTCTTCTGTCAAGAGCCTTGGGGTGACCCTGGACCCTCTGCTGTTGATGGAGGCGCATGTCTCCGCCGCCAGTAGAGTGGCATTTTCCCATCTTCGCCAGGCAAGGAAGCTGGCCCCCTATCTGTCCCGTTGTGACCTGGCCACAGTGATCCAAGCTACGGTCATCTCCAGACTGGACTACTGTAACGCTCTGTACATTGGCCTTCCTTTGTCGGTGATCCGGAAACTCAAGCTGGTGCAGAACGCTGCAGCCCGCCTCCTCACGCGGAGTGCGTTGAGCATTCACATCACGCCCATTCTGCGCGAACTGCACTGGCTGCCAGTAGAATGCCGGATCACCTTCAAAGTGTTAGTTCTAACTTTTAAGGCTTAACATGGTCTGGGGCCAGTGTACCTGAGGGACCGCCTCATCCCGTATTACCCCACCAGATCGCTGCGCTCTGAGGAACAGAACCTCTTGGGCCTAAAATGTACCGCCTGATGGCCTCGCCCGGCAGGTCTTTTCCATAATAGCCCCAACACTCTGGAACTGGCTGCCTGCTGACGTACGTGCCACCAGATTGCTGACCCTGTTTTTCGACAAGCCGGAGTAGGATGAACTTCAGGCACTGTTATATGTTGCCTCAGTTGTCCATCTGTCTTACTGTACATCACCTTAGCATATGGCTTCATGTTTTTATTGTATTTTTAGATGTGTTTTTACCCTCGTTTTAATCATTGTTTTCTACTTGACTGTTTATATATGCTGTGAGCCGCCCCGAGCCTTTCGGAAAGGGCGGCCAATCAAGTATGAATTTATATATATATATATATATATATATATATATATATATATATGAGTGTGTGTGTGTGTGTGTGTGTGTGTGTGTGTGTGTGTCTCCCTTTGGGATGAGAAGGGTGGCATATAAATGTCATAAATAAATAAATAAGGTGTGATCCCACTTAACAGGAAGACAAAGAACCTGCATTCTAGGTTGCTGTTCAGTTCCCTCCTCTGCCGCCTTCTGCACATTTTTACTTTTGTTCTTGCTTGTATTCAAGAAGAGGGAAGGAATCTGGCAAAAGGGTGCCCACTCCCTTAACACTGATCCCACATCCCTACAGAACACGTAACCCCTTTCAGTCCTTTTTATTTGATGTAGAATGAAAATACAGGAGGAAGCACAAAAAGAGCCTGCTAGTTGTAGCCTCCTCAAGCTGGAAGAATAAAACTGACAAAGAGTGTTATACACAAGTGTAGCTCTTTGTGTGTTTTAGAATACTGGGGGGGGGGGGATGAATACAAAAGGCTCCCTGCTGAAAATGTTTCCCTCTTATGTCTGGAGCAAAACAAGGGTGGCTCTCATGTGCTAATTCTACACAGAAGCAGAACATTTGCATATAGTCTTTGGTTCCCCTAGAAATGCAGATGTTGCAGATTGACACAGAATGTATCCAGATTAGAGGGAAATAGTGCATCTCGCTTCTGCTTTGCTCAGATTTCACGTGGGATACTGTGTCCAATTCTTGAACACAATTCAAGAAGGATATTGCAAAGCTGGAATATATGCAGAGAGGGACAGCCAAGATGGTCAAAAGTCTTTCAATATCTTTAAATATCTGAAGGGATGTTATGTAGATGTTTGGGGGTTTTTTGTGTCAGGAGTGACTTGAGAAACTGCAAGTTGCTTCTGTTGTGAGAGAATTGGCCGTCTGCAAGGACATTGCCCAGGGGATGTTTTAATGTTTTACCATCCTTGTGGAAGGCTTCTCTTATGTCCCCACATGGGCAGCTGGAGCTGACAGAGGGAGCTCATCTGCATTCTCCCTGGATTCGAATCTCCGACCTTTCCGTCTTCAGTCCTGCTAGCACAAGGGTTTAACCCATTGTGCCACTGGGGGCTCCATGGAGGTTTATTAAGACATGAGCATTTCATTCTAAACCACTGATTTTGACTATACTTTACAGTACTTATTAACCAGTCTCTAGAAATCAGATTTCCTTCTTGGAAGCAAGGCCCACAGATTTCAGCTAAACTTGCTTCCAAACAAATATGCATAGGATTACAGTTTCATTGATGCAAGGTTGGACATTGTGCCAGTTGCCAGTGACCTCTCCCTTCTTGTTACAGATACAATGAATTTTACTTCCTCACACACCCTGCCCTCTTTATTAATAATCATTTCCCAGACAACAGCAATTGGCAGCTACTCAAACCAGCGGTGACACTGGAACAATTTGAGAGCAACATGTTGTACAAGAGTGACTTCTACAAGATGGGATTGCTGGCAGCCCATCCACCAACAGCAATTATTCAAACAGGTACAGTCACACACGTTCCGGCTATATGCCAATATTATACTAAACTGTTCCAGCTTTGGAGAGAGGAGGAAAAAATTAAGCAGCAAATGCTGAGAATTAGATTGCTGGGAGGTTTTTGTTTGTTTCTCCTTTTAAAAGCTCGTCTTTCTAGTGCAGAGCTCCACTGTCAATTTAGGTTGTAATTTGCTGTAGGGAATCCCAATCTGTATACATTTCAAGAATTATTACACCATGACGTTGCATGGGATCCTAGAAGTATTGGAATCTTCTGGCTTGAAACCGGGGTCTTCCATACCGGTTTAAAGCAAGGCTGATGATGACAGGATAACTTTGAGGTAGCTCATCGATGGGGTTGCCACAAGTCAAAGTCAACTTGAAGGCAGTTAGGAGCAGCAAGTTTTCACAAGATAGCCCATTTGAGTTTTCCCCATATTTCTCATTTAGTTGCCCTCACACATTCCATTCTTGGAGTGTTTGTGTGTTGTAGTGATTTATTGGAACTGCACTAGGGACCTCATCAGATGGCGCTTTGTAAAGCGGAAACGGGGGGAAATCATGGGTCACCATTGGCTGTGTTCCCTACCATTGTGGTCGGTCCTGTGCCTTCACATGATGTTTCCCCATTGTCCCCTGGTTCCTCTGTGTTTTTTGGATGAGGAGTCAGGTGTACACCCAACTCCTCTGGTCTCCGCTGCCACAACACTGCTGGCAAGGAGCCCTGCCAGAAGTAGCCTTGCTTTCTAGTGCAGAGCTCCACTGTCAATTTGCATCATATGATGGGCTCCAGGAAGCTCCACGCCAGCAGGGGAGAGAAGCTAGAAGATGCTTCTCTGCCATCAACTGATGCGGTCAGACTATTCTAGGTTTTCTCTCTCATCAAGAACATGTTTTTCTGAGGTCATTCTATAGTCTTTTTGATTTTGTAAATATGTTTTCTTAGAGTTATGCTTTAAAGTGTTATTGCACTTAAGTGGTGCGATGTAACTCACAACAAACATTTGAAAAATGGGATAAACAGAGAAAAAAGAGAAAGGTTTTGCGTTGTTCCAATACGTCTCACAATTAAAAAGAAACAATTTGAGTCTGCCAGAGAATTGTTCAGGATAGCAATAATATTTAGAGATTAAAAAGAAGAGGAAGAATAATAGTGTAGAATCAAACATACACCATGGTCTCCAGCAACCTCCTGATATAACACCATTTGAAGGAGCCCATAAATGTAAAAAAAAATAGAAAGGTTTCAGAAGGGGGAGGGTTGGAGATTCAGAGCCTTTTGTGGGTGCCTGTAATTACATGGGGCTTCAGAAGCTCCTGGCTTCCCCCTTCAGAGCGTCTCAGAATGAGAACCTAATTTTGGAATCCTGTCTTTTGAACTCTCTCTGCTTCTTTGAAACTGACAGCTCCTCAAGTGTTGTCGGCAAAACTGTATGCTGCTTGAGCTGTATCTGAAATCCACAGAGGCTTTAATCTTTTCTCAGAATGATGAGTAGTGCCATTGCATCTGTAATAAAATAGAAGCAAACAAGTATCCCAAACTAAAAACTTCCCACCCTTCAGCCCCCTTGTTATTTATTCTGAATTTGGAGTTGACAGACACTTGACAAATTCTAACCAGCCAACCATAATATCCTCCCTTTCACTGCCAAAATGATTGACAATACAGCAGGATATTCAATTCTCTAGGTCATTTTCTACAGGGCTTTTGACTGATTTGTGTTTTTCAGTAAATAGGAGGAAGCATCTTAACCAGCCTTCTTTATTTGCATGTCACAGTAAATGGAAAAGTTGCAATTGAAGTGGAGAGCCGTTTCCCAATGCTGTTCATGTTTGAGTTGAAAGGGGCAAAGGCGTATAGCTTGATGATGCTGAAGAGGAATGGGATGAATCTGGAACTCTATCCACAGAAGACAGGGAGTCACAAGCTACAGATCTACGCCAAATTATCCAAGGGCTCAGATGAAGTCTACAACTGTGTGCTAGAATACACCGTAGAGTGCACTGCTGTGGACAGGAACATATGCTTTCCAAAGGAGCTCCATCAGCCAGTTGGACCCAGCTGGTTTACAGAGAGACAAGGGTTCCTCAAACCTTCACAAAAAGCCCCAATTATTCATACCAACGATGGCCGTTTTGACCTCAGCTTCATCCTCAGTAAAGACTTGAGTGTTCTAGCCTCGCTGCATTCAGATGACCTAAACCTCAGCGAGGACATGAGTAGACGGTATATTCTGCAAGTTTGTCAAGGGAACCAGATAGACTTTAAGATCCATCTTCCCTACACAGGAAACTTTGCTTTCAAAATTTTTGCAAAGAAGAAGTCTGATCCTGGCAACTATAACTATGTCTTCAACTACCTCGTCTGCTGCCCAAATGCAGAGGTTAAGTGGCCAATGTTCCCCCAGAATTATAGCAAGTGGGCAGAAGGCTATGAGCTGCTGGAGCCTTTAGCTGCACTGCTGCCAGCTAACTGCAACATCAAGTTTAAACTCAAGCTTCACAGCATTGCCAAGGCATTTGTTCAATGTGAAAAAACCTTCCCTTTAATTCTAAATAAGAATGGCTACTGGGAAGGATCCTGTAGCACTTCTGGTTGCACAGAGGTGTATGTGATGGTGTTGGAGAATGCTAACCACAAGTTCTACTCACGCATCTTGAAATATGATGTCGAGGCACAGTGAAAACGCCACTCCGACATTTCTCATTTGTCCAGATGAGTAGGGACATTTGGTATATCTACAATCCATACAGCACCAAGCAGTCTATTTCACCCTAAGGTTTCTGGTCGCTTCTGGAGTGAGAGAATCAGCCGTCTACAAAGACACTGCCCAGGGGGTGCCCAGATGTGTTGTAATCCTGCGAGGAGGCTTCTCTCATGTCAAAGGACATTTAATAGAATGCCAAGTTTTTAAACTTTGTGTTTTCTCAAATACATTGGTTCGCTCCTGATACGATAAATATATAAATACCATAAGGTTGGGCAACAATATTTACCTCTTTTAAGTAGCACAAAAACTTCTTTATGGTCTTTCATTGGTACGTATAATATAATGAGTGAAGTTTGTAGGAAATGTAACTTCCATACTCATGTAAAGAAAGACAAGGTGTTCTATATTTAATTGCAAACTAGTAATAGTCTACTCTAGCACATGAAAAAGGAGTTCATACACAATGCATTGTTGAAGGCTTTCATGGCCGGAATCACTAGGTTGTTGTAGGTTTTTTGGGCTGTATGACCATGTTATAGAAGCATTCTCTCCTGATGTTTCATCTGCATCTGTGGCAAGCAACCTCTGGGGATGCTTGCCACTGCTTCTATAGTTGAAATAGGTGCTTCTAGAACATGGCCATACAGCTCAAAAAACCTGCAACAACCCAGAGTTCATACACATCTTACTACCCACCTATTATTCTGGGATGCAGATTTCCCAACCGGTTATTTCTGAATGGCTGAGATGAGGGGGGAAAGACATTATTGTGAATCGGAAGGGGGCTTTCTGTGCCAGGGGGAGTGGAGGACCATACATTTTCAAGCACCAGTGCAAGAGTGGCTGCAAATGCCAAACAAGACAAATGCTCTTGCATCGAAAAGAAATTTTTCTTGTATGCACTTCATTGTCTTACAAATATAAAACAATACTGCGAAATAAGTTTTTTTACACCAGATCTTAAACTCAATTAAATGCTAGTTCATATCTCATTGGATTGTGGTGCTTTTTAAGTCACGTCAAGCTTAAGAAATGTTGGTGTGTTGTTGTTGTTGTTGTTTTTTAAAAGGTGCAATTTAATGCTATTTACTCTATATAAAAGTTACTTACTCTGGGAAATGACACTTCATAAAGGGTAACTTGCCTGTAGAATGAAATGGGATACACAAAGACAATTCTGATGAGTGTGCTGCATGAAACATATATACAATACTATAGTTGAAATAGTGGCTTAATTCCCCCAAGATTCTCGGAGTTTATATGACAGGCATTAAAAAATCTGTGGTTTTACTGAGTCAGAAAATAAATTTCTTTAAACAGATGTTACAATCAAATAAATTGCATTTTTGTTTTTTTGCTTTGAAGAAAACGCTTTATCTAATTAAACATTCAGTGAGTTCACTCGATCGCTCTGGAGGTCTTCAGGCTTATAACATTAATTTTTGATTACAGGTTTCATATATTCATTGAATAGTATGGATTCCCTGCCTCAGCCAAATACAGAAAAGCCAACAGCAATTTATTTTCCAGAATGCCATTAGAATAGTTTGTTTCTCTGCAGTTTTTGCAGAACTGTAGAATATCACGAGATGCTCTTATCTAACTAGCAAGACTTCTTTCTCTGTTGTTGGAAGGTTACTAGTAAATAATATCAGTTCAAGTACTAATGGAGTTGATCCAATTTTGTGCCCAATACATTTTCTATGGTGCACTGCTAGATCCCAGAGCCAGATTATCAGTGATGCAATTACTCTAAGCCCCTCACTATCATGGGCCTCGATGCCAAAAGGGCATAACATGCCTCTTTATCTATCCCAATTACGTCTTGACTCTCTTGATGTTTCTCCCACAGTAAACATTTCTTATGCTACTTGAGTAACTGAGTAAATGTGTACTATAAACCATGATCTTACATTAGGAGACATAGCTATAATAGTTCGCCCATCCAAATTCTCAGTATACCTTTTCTCACCTGTGATTCTCTGAACCTGATTTCCTTGTTTGGTAGCGAGTGGAGGCAGCAACAAACAATGGTTCCTGCTATCGTCTATAGTTGGATGCCCCGGGACATTCTGGGATCTTCTAGAAGTCCATGGAGAGGATGACATTGCTTTTCTCTGACACAAAATACTTGCCAGCTTTATTTATTTATTTAAAACGTTTATATCCCGATCTTCTCACCTCTATAGAGGGACTCAGAACAGCTCACAGCAAGAATTCAATGCTACTAGTACAAATTAAAACAACCTACACCATACAAGATTAAAATACAATAAATAGATAATACAATAGATAAAATACAAATAAGCCAAATCGCCAAGCTAAAATCATGTTCAACTCAGTCCGCATGTGGTCGCTCACTTTGGTCAATAATCTTGGCCCTTATTCTGGGAATTCTTCATTACAAAGCCAGGATTTCACTAGGACAAGAGGGAGGGGGCAGATATGATCTCACTCGGGAGAGAGTTCCATAGCCAAGTGGCCACCACAGAGAGGACCTGTCTCTCGTTCCCACCAGATGTGCTTGCGAGGGTGGCAGGACCGAGAGCAGGGCCTCTCCGGATGAGCTTAGCGTCGTTGATGTTTCATAGGGGAGAATATGTTCGGACAGGTAAACTAAAAGCTTTCTCCTTCCCCCCTATCTGCCTGTTCTCCTCACCATCTGGGCTGGGCTGTTGGGTAGGACTGAAATATCAGCTCCATTATATCTTCTGAGATACTAAACTGGAATGAGCCCTGAAACCGAGCAGGAAAACAAACAGACAACAATCTATATCTTAGAATTATAGAATCGTAGATTTGGAAGAGACCTCATGGGCCATCCAGTCCAACCCCCTGCCAAGAAGTAGGAAAATCACATTCAAAGCACCACTGACAGATGGCCATCCAGACTCTGCTTAAAAGCCTCCAAAGAAGGAGCCTCCACCACACTCCGGGGCAGAGAGCTCCATAAGAACATAGAACATAAGAAGAGCCATGCTGAATCGGACCTCAGCCCATCTAGTCCAGCATTCTGTATCACACAGTCTGATCTAGGAGGGAGGGCAAAACCCTTCTTGACCCCCACAACCAGTACCCGGGAATGTTCAACCAGGTGGGAATGTCCTTTTCAGTAACTACCGATACACTTGGTATCCATGAATCTGTCTAATCCAGCCTTGAAGTTGTTAAGGCTGACCGCTGTCACAACCTCCTCTGTTGAACAGCTCTGTTAGGAAGTTCTTGCTAATGTTCAGGTGGAATCTCCTTTCCAAGTTTGAAGCCTCCTTCATCCCCAGGGCAGAAGATTTCTCCTCCCTATGATTTCTCCTCACATATTTATACATGGCCATTGTGTCTCCTCTCAGCCTTCTGTTCTGCAGGCTAAACATGCCCCACTCTTTAAACCACTCCTCATAGGGCTTGTTCTCCAGACCCTTGATCATTTTAGTTACCTTTCTCTGAAGACATTCCACCTTGTCAACATCTCCCTTCAATTGCAATGGCCAGAATTGGACACAGTATTCCAGGTGTGGTCTGACCAAGGCAGAATATAGGGGTAGCATGACTTCCCTGGATCTAGACACTACGCTCCTATATGCAGGTCAAAATCCAATTGGCTTTTTAAACTGCCCCATGACATATTGGCTCATGTTTAACTTGTTGTTCACAAGGAATCCAAGATCTTTTTCACATGCATTGCTGTCAAGCCAGGCATCCCTATTCTGTATCTTTGCATTTCATTTTTTCTGCCTAAGTGAAGTATCTTGCATTTGTCTCTGTTGAACTTAATTTGTTATTTAAGCCCATCTCTCTAATCTGTCAAAATCATTTTGAATTCTGGTCCTGTTTTCTGGAGTATTGGCAGTCCTTCCCAATTTGGTGTCACCTGCAAACTGGATGATCATGCCTTCTAACCCTTAATCAAAGTCATTAATAACGATACTGAACAGGACTGGGCCCAGGACGGAACCCAGCGGCACTCCGCTCGTCACTTCTTTCCAGGATGAAGAGGAAGCATTGGTGAGCACCCTTTGGATTCATTCACTTAACTTTGGCCAAATTATTTAATAAGTCCCAGCACTGCTTTCAAATCTAGCTAGCTCACATCAATGGTTGAAATAAGTAATGTTTATTTTAAGCGTCACTATTATATAAAACTTCAGTTATGCAGACAACAATAAATGCCTGCAGAATATCTAACGCTTACATGGCATGTGACCAGTACAGAATATAACCATGGCTTATTTGTTGTTTAAAAGGATGTTTTCAGGGTCTGGCACTGCAGGTAACCATAATTTCTGGTTGTTGGCCTTGGATGCATAATATTGCAGGTACAGCAGTTCTAGCACAAATGACAGGGCTTAGCAAATGTAGGTCATGAGTAGACGCAAGCTGTCCAAATAGAGCCGATTGAGCTCCGGTGGCACAATGGATTAAACCCTTGTGCCGGCAGGACTGAAGACCGACAGGTTGGAGGTATAAATCTGGAGAGGGTGCGGATGAGCTCCCTCTGTCAGCTGCAGCTCCTCATGCAGGGACATGAGAGAAGCCTCCCACAAGGATGGTAAACATCAAAACATCCAGGCGTCCCCTGGGCAACTTCCTTGCAGACGGCCAATTCTCTCACACCAGAAGCAGCTTGCAGTTTCTCAAGTCATTCCTGACATGAAAAAAAGAAAGAAAACTAAAATTGAACCTTTGTTTCATAGTTTATACTAACAGGCCAGGCTGGATACTATTCAATTGCATGGCTGATTGTGATAATGAACTTCTGCCATGATTTTAAAAAAGTGAGTTGTGATGGTGTGTCTCCATTGTAGTTCACGAAAAGCCTGGCAATCATAAACATCGGGATTTTTATTGTTGAAAATGGTACACACATGGAGATTTGTGCTCCTTTTGTATTTTGCACCCACGTGGGCACAAAGGTAGCCTAATTTGGAAATGCTCCAGGGCTCCAACAACCTTGATCCAGATTTGTCAGCCCCATTACATACTTACATACTCCATATTGTAGAAAGATGGAAACAGTGGCATTGCTCAGTAACATTGCTAGAGAGAGATATTTTCACACAACACACATGTGCGTACATGCCATCTTTCAGTTGTAATAGTGTATGCTAGAGGAAGTTGAGGAAAGACTGCTGCTACTGCAACCAACTGACTAGTTCTGAAGAGCAGAAGATCAGCTTGGATCATACATATATACTCACATATACACATACAGCTCCTGCAAACTTCATCTGAGAATGTGATTTAAAATAGACAGATAAAATGTAAAGCATATTCCACAATGAGCTTTGCAGAATTTTTATTGAATGAGAACATTCATCTTGCAAGGAATTGTCTTTAAACAGTTAGTAATAGGAAAGTGTTCGGCTTCTGTGCTTTGTTTTGTTGTTTTAATGATGTAGGAAGAAAAATTTGGCGCTGTCAACAGTCACAACTATCCAATATGTGCCTGTGTCACTTTTATAGATTGTACAACCATATGCCATACAGCAATTAGGTTAGATATAGTATTTTGCAGGGAAAAGAGCTCGAAGAAATGCAGTTTCCTAGCAACCCAGGTGAGTTTTAAGTCTTGGGAATGGTGAAAGACGACAGCAACATAAGAATTCTCACCGGTCACACAAATAACCTCTCCCACCAAATAATGCCAATTACCCTTTTATTGCTTTCCCCAAATGATAGTGTGCCTGGATATTCAAAACTATAGGCATTTATACAAGAAAAGTGCCTAAAATGTTGCTTCACAGCTTGGAGCAGTGGCAGATACATTTTAAATATATACAGTATACCACAGTGTAAGGCACTTCCGTCATAAGATGTGTAAGGCAGTTAACATGCCTTTTATCACTGAATATGCTGGAAGGAACTTGGATTGGCTCTAAATCTAAATCTAAAGTATGCCCACTCCTAAAATGAAGCCCATAGCATCCCAATATCCTCCCCACGTTTTGTGATGGGTAAGCTCAAAATGTGTTAGTGTTTTGAGATAAAAGATACACCTTTTGTTTCTGGCAATATTGAAATGGAAGCACAATGCTAGCCGTTACAGCTATTCAATGTGCATGAAAGTGGACATGACTATGAATCATTCTCTATAGTCCACTGTTCTAAATGAAAAAATAATATCCTTAGAACGAGGCTAAATATATCACATCCTCTAAAATATTTCCAGTGAGAATCATTCCCCATCTTCACCCATTTACTGAAATGGAACAGAGATAGAAGCCACAGCAACTGAAATTGCTTCAGGGTGGACTATCATTAACTGTTTTTTAAAGCTGTTTTGCCAACAAGACAAAAAGAAACCCATAATCTGTAACAGCGCAACACCTTTATTAGGCCACTGAGAAAGCCACAAAACTGTGTGAAAGCTATTGAGATCTCCAGCTCTTTTTATTAGGACAAACATTGCAAAACAAAGATGGAGAAGAGGATGGTGAAGTGGAAAAATCATGGTATCTTGAGGGGGAATGTGGGATTCAAATGAAGGCGAAATTAATGACCTTTATGCATGCTGGGAGCAAGAAAGGCAGAAAATATTTGCTCATTTTTGAAAATAAAACATCTGGCAGTACAAGCTGGAATGTGTCCAGAGGAGGGCGACTAAAATGATCAAGGGTCTGGAGAACAAGCCCTATGAGGAGCAGCTTAAAGAGTTAGGCATGTTTAACTTGCAAAAGAGAAGGCTAAGAAAAGACATGATGAGGGCCATGTATAAATATGTGAGGAGAAGACATAGGGAGTGAGGAGCAAGGTTGTTTTCTGCTGCTCTGGAGACTAGGACACAGAACAATGGTTTCAAACTACAGGAAAGGAGATTCCACCTGAACATTAGGAAGAACTTCCTGTGTGAGAGTTGTTCAGCAGTGGAACTCTCTCCCCCGGAGTGTGGTAGAGGCTCCTTTTTGGAGACTTTTAAGCAGAGTCCGGAAGGGCATCTGTCGGGGGTGCTTTGAATACGATTTTCCTACTTCTTGGCAGGGGGTTGGACTGGATGGCCCATGAGGTCTCTTCCAATTCTATGAATACACACAAGACCTTTCTCCATACTGGAAATTTTATGGTGGAAAATAAAGAAACTGGGTAGTCTTTGTATTTTCTTTTTTTTCCTTTCTCAAATGCTGAACTAGGGTGATAACAAGAGAAACTCAGGCTAGATCTACATGGCCATATAATGCAGTTTGAAGCTTCATTATGTCATCAACGCGCTTGTAGAAAACGTGGGAGGAGTCCTTCCCGAATCTTCATTTGCGAAGAAAAGCCCAGAAGATGTGGCCAGTATAGACTCATGTCCACTGATAAGGGTCACTATATGGGTCTATTCTTACCATACAATGCAAATTCAAACTGCATTATATGGCAGTATAGATCCAACCCAAGTGATAACAGTAGATCAAAACAGTCTGATCCACATTAAAAACGGCCTTGCTAGATCAGAAGCAGGTGTGAATGTTGCAATTGGCCAGATAGGTTCATCAAGTGCTCTGCTCTGGCTGGCTTCTCAGGTTGAATTAGTCTGCAGTGCCTCTCATGTTCACAAGGCCAAGGGCAAAAAGGGAGCAACCTGATCATTAATTTGTCCAATTATGAATTGTCAGATATGGATATTGATCTTGTTAACAAAGGCTTTTCTTTTGTATTGACCCCGTGTTGCACAGACCTAGAGATCCGCAAGGATCTGGCAGTATTGTTTCGTACAATCAGGCTTAAAGACTTTTTTGCAAATAAAAACAATGAACCTTATATGACTGGACAATTTGTTAAATTTAAGACCCCGAGAAGTTTTACACCTACTCTTATTCCTAACAATATATGAACATTTGAAGAAACCGTACTAAGAGAAGTGAGTTCCATTGACCACAGAGCTGACAGAAAGTTCTCAAACCTCACAAAATTGGAGGTAGAAACTTTAAACAGACTCGGATCAGATCCCAACCTGGTGTGGAAGAAAGCCGACAAGGGAGGGGGCATTGTCCTCATGAATCGTGCAGATTATATCGGTGAATGCAACCGCCAACTAGCAGATTCTAACTACTATAAACGTTTGGACTCCGATCCCACAAAAAGATATGCATCAACCATCACATCCATTATTTATGAGGGCCAAGCCATGGGATACATAACGGAGAATGTAGCTAATTATTTAACCAACGACTCTCCCCGCATCCCGATTTTTCATACACTCCCGAAGATACATAAACCACAGCGCCCCCCTGTGGGCAGACCCATCGTATCAGGGATTTCTGGTCTACTAGAACCACTGTCTAAGTTTCTTGAAAACATCTTGCATCCCTTTGCAGAGGATACACCTACATTCATTCTGGATACCAAGGACTTTATATCAAAGATAGAAGGGTTCAAAGTGCGACCTTATGACTACCTAGTGACCGCAGACGTGGTATCATTATATACACACGTCCCACTTGAACAAGCCAGAACCATCATTTTCGACCTACTGGATACTAGACCCATTCTTGATCCTCCTACCCATTTTTTGGTCGAACTGCTAGACGTTATATTTGATTATAACTATTTCTCATTCAATGGGCAGTTCTACTTGCAAGTAAATGGGGTTGCAATGGGGAGTAGTGTAGCTCCTACAATAGCAAATATATTTATGATCCATCTAGAAAAACAGAGGCTCTACTCCTCCACCCAAGACAAGGTGGTCTCCAGGATACGAACCACCTACAGATATATAGATGACCTCTATTTTGTGGTAATGGGGGACCAGGACATGGAGGAATTTGGTATCTGGCTCAACAACTGGCATGAAGCCATAACCTTCACGTATGAGTATGATCAACATAAAATAAACTACCTTGATGTCACTACGTATGTTAACAACTCCAGAATACAGGTTAAAAACTTTCAGAAACCCACTCAAAAGAATTCACTGTTGCATTATAAGAGTTATCACACGCACAGCCTAAAGAATAACTTACCATATGCGCAGTTACTTAGACTTAAGCGCAACTGCACAAGAGAAGACGACTACAACAGTGAATCCGATAGACTACTACATAACCTCACACTGAGAGGTTACCCTACTGAAGTCTTGATTAAGGCAAAAAGAAGAGCTGATAACACCCCAAGATCGCAACTTTTGCTACCAAAAACATGGAGGCAAGACACTTGCATAGTCTGGCCACTCACACTAAACCCGCATAAACAATGGATGGTGAACATAGTTAAACGATATTGGCCATTGGTCTCGAACATTGAGGGCCTCAAAGACTTTCCTATGGTGGCTCATAAGAGGACGTGTAATATAGGTGACGTTCTGTCACATACAAACCTGTATCAACCACCTCTTAGGAGTTCCTTGGGCAAGGGCACATACCCTTGCGGAAGGTGTGCCATATGTAGCAACATTAACCCCCAGAAATCTGTGGTCAGCTTTACTAATCATAGACAATTCCAACTAAGATGCTTCTCAAACTGCCAGACAACCTCAGTCATTTATCTACTCCAGTGCAGTTGCTCCTTGCAGTACGTGGGTTTCACCAGTAGGAGTCTCCGTGAGCGATCTCTTGAACATAAATCTCGGATAAAACTTTTAGCCACGGACTCTACCCTATATCATCATTGTACCACACAGAAACATACCCTTAGCCAGATCAAGATCCAAGCCTTGGAGAAAGTCTGGTGCCCCCCACACTGTGACATAATGAAGCGCCTCAAACAGAGGGAAACTTTTTGGATTATACAACTTTCCACTGAAAAACAATTTGGAGGCCTCAACGACCCACTCAGCCTCAATGCGCTACTAGACAAATAGTGCTCTGTGCCTTTAACTTGCTCATATAAGTCTTCACAGCTGATGCTGCCTCCTTGCCATTTCCACTGGAAGGGATGGCCCGTCCTCCACACATTTGAAGAGACTCCTGATGGTAAATATTACCTTTATTAACTAAATTCTATGCCTCCATTTGCACTGCTCACTTAGGCCCCCAAGATTAATATGAGTATTATTGCATTTAGATTTAACACTGGTGAGGACGTCACGTTTGGATAAACCGCTGCCTCTGAGGAAGTCCTATTGCTTTAAAGGACGAAACGGCTCACCGCCGGCTGTATAGAGCTCTTCGCCGTCAGGCTTCGTCCCCACACCTCTCGTCCCCAGTGACACTTGGTGGTGGGGTCTGAGTTCTTCTCTCCGCGCCGCTCGCTATTCTCGAGCCTGGGTGTCTGTTGCCATAGCGTGGACTACCACTCCCGCCATCCCTTGCGAACACAGCGAAGGCGGGGCCGACGTCTCCAACCAGGAAGACGCTCTCCGGCCTGGCCAGACCCCGTTTGACGTTATCCGCTTTCGCCACCCGATTTACGGGTCCCTTTTGGGGCTTAACTGCCCCAGGGCACATTCCTCCTACAGAGAGGTTTTCTCTCTCACTATAGTAGTGTTTATTTATAAGAGACACACCTCGTCAGCGTTCTTACAGCCCTTCTATGACCACATGGTATTGTATTTACTTATGCTTGTTGTGGCTTGTTGAACTGTATACTTCATTGTTTATTTGCATTTTGCTGTATGTATAACTGAATGATTATGATATCAATGAATTTTCATGTTTCATGTATATGTTTCACTGCTTTTCTCACACTGAGTTTTTTGAGAGATATTTAAAGCTATTTTGATTATATACTGCCTTAGTAGTTTTTTGCATGAATCAATCAAGGCCAGCTAACACTTCCCAACAAAGAATTCACACAGGCAGGAAGCAGCCAGTTGTTTGAAGCTACGATGCCATTAAATGCTAATCAAAGTAGCCAACTGCAACATTCACACTTGCCTCAAAAAGACAAGAGTTCTTTGTCCCGCTCTGGACATTCCACAAATATATAAACTCAGTTGCCTAGTTTCCAACAGACCTCATAACCTCTGAGGATGCCTGCCATAGATGTGGGCTGAAACACCAGGAGAGAATGCTTCTCCAGCATGGCCATACAGCTCAAAAAACTCACACCAGCCCAGTGATTCCGGCCATGAAAGCCTTCGGCAACACATTAATCCTACAGTCTTTCATCAATTTTGAGTTAGCCTCTGGGTTTTCACAAATAATGTAAGGGTAGAGGAGTTCACCATTAGATTATGGTAAAAGCAGTTATTCAAAATACTATTGCTTCCAATCATGGAGGTTCTATTCAAGTTGTCACAGTGAAGACTTGTACTTAATGAGAATTTATCCCTTTCTAATGCTTAGGAATCGAATTGCTGTATCATCTCTTAATTAATCCTATACATGAGGATTTCTCAACTTGAGGGGTGGGGGAGTTGCCAAAGACCATCAGAAAACACATATTTCTGAATCCTTTAGGCAGAGAAGGCTGAGGATATCTCTGCCTGTCCTTTTTCTTTTTGGTGTTGGTGAACTACAACTCACAGAATTCAAAAACAGCCCCCTTCCAACCCCATCGGTATTCATTGTTGGCCATGTAGGTAATAGTGTGCTAAGTTTGGTGCAGATCGATTGTGGGCTGGGTTCAGAGTGATCTTTGATTGCAGGTTAACTTTAAATCCCAGCAATTACGACTCCCAAATGTCGAGGTCTATTTCCCCCAAACTCAGCCAGTGTTCACATTTGGGCATATTGAGTATTCGTGCCAAGTTTGGTCCAGATCCATCATTGTTTGAGTCCAGTGCATTCTGGAGGTAGATGAACTACAACTCCAAAACTCAAGGTCAATGCCCACCAAACCTTTCCAATTTTTTCTGTTGGTCATGGGAGTTTGGTGTACCAAGTTTAGTTCAATCCCATTATTGGTTGCGTTCAGAATGATCTTTGATTGTAGGTGAACTATAAATCACAGCAACTATAACTCCAAAATGACAAAAACTACGCCCTCAACTCCACCAGTATTCAAATTTGGGCATATTGGGCATTTGTGCCAAATTTGGTCCAATGAATGCAAATACATACTGCATGTCAGATATTTACATGACAATTCATAACAGTAGCAAAAGTACAGTTATGAAGTAGCAATAAAATAGTTTTATGGTTGGGGTTCGCCACAACATGCAAAACTGTATTAAGGGGCCGTGGCATTAAGAAGGTTGAGAACCACTGCTATACTGTACATGCATTATATTGTGCAAGAAATATTTCCTTTTCCAGTGGTCAATCTATATATATATCTCATCTGTCAATGCCATCAGGTGACTCTTACAACTAAGGATGAAAATAAAATCTCAAAATCCCCTTTCTCCTGACAACTTCATTTTATAGTATGTAATAGTGTTAGCAATAGTGAAGTAACTGTACAACAAATCAGGAAATTCATGATTAAAATTTTGCATCTGACATAAACTTTCCAGGTAGCTTGGCAAGCCATCTTATCTCTCAGCCCCATCAGCAATACAGGGAAAATAGTAATGACCAGATTAAAAGCGCCTAAGTGCCTTGTGAAGGGCTTTCAAAACTCTTTATGCCAAATGTTACCATTATTGTATTAGATACTATTCACATCTCTACTGGATCATTAAATCCTCTCCCCCCCCCAGGCCCCAATGTGTAAGGGCTGTTAATTGAAAACATTCATCTACCTGCCTTCTTCCTACTGGAGCAGCATAATATCAGTTACATAATAAACCTATCAAACATCTTCAAGAGCAGATTCACATAGCAAATGCATATCAGTAATTCAACCAGGAGATTACTAGAGAGTGAATCACTGGGGCTAGAATCTCATTGTCCAGAAATGGCTGTCGGCAACAAATCCACCTAATGGCAAAGGCATTATTTCATGACACCAAACCCACCTGAGCCTGCAAGAGCAATGCTGAAATCTAGTCCCGCAGAGTTTTCTTTTAAGAGTACAATCCTATTCACAGTGGGAGAAATAACCATTCCCAAGAAATGATACTATTTACTTACATCACCCCCATCTTGTCATGATTCAATTTCAATGTACTGATGCTCATCCAGCCCATTATTGTGTATAGCAATGTTTCTCAACCTTCCTAATGCTGTGACCCCTTAATACAGTTCTTCATGTTGTGGTGATCCCCAACCATACAATTATTTCCGTTGCGACTTCATAACTGTAATTTTGCTATTGTTATCAATCGTAATGTAAATATATGATATACAGAATGTATTTTCATTTACTGGACCAAATTTGGCACGAATATGCGATATACCCAAATTAGAATACTGGTGGGGTTGGGGGGGTGTTGATTTTGTCATTTGGAAGTTGTAGTTGCTGGGATTTATAGTTCACCTACAATCAAAGAGCATTCCAAACTCCACCAATGATTGAATTGAGCCAAACTTGGCACACAGAATGCCCATGACTTACAGAAAATACTGGAAGGATTTGATGGGCATTGACTTTGAGTTTTGGAGTTGTAGTTCACCTACCTCCAAAGAGCACTGTGAATTCAAACAATGATGGATTTGGACCAAACATGTCACGTATACTCAAAATGCCTAGATGTGAACACTGGTGGAGTTTGGGAGAAAATAGACCTTGACATTTAGGAGTTGTAGTTGCTGGGATTTATAGTTCACTTACAATCAAAGAGCATTCTGAATGCCAGCAATGATAGAATTGGGCCAAACTTCCCACACAGAACCCCCATGACCAACTTCCGTGGAGAGGAACATTTATGAGTTTTTCTCAATCACATAAGAGGTTTGTTTTTTGTGTCGCCTTTTATGATAAGTGTTTTATGTTGGTCTTTGGCAATCCCTCTGACACCCCCTTGCGCCCCTCAGGGGTCCTGACCCCCCAGGTTGAGAAGCTATAGTGTACAGACTGTGAAGCCTGCTGGGGTAACAATTTCACAAAATGCAAACTACAATAATATCCCTCTGCTCTGAACCATAGTGTATTTTATAGAGCAGAAAGATGTTGCTTGGTGCAGGACAACTCTAAGGATTACAGTGACAGTCTCAGCTGTTAGATGCCATCTTCTACCTCCTGAGGGAAAAGTATTATCAAAGATTACCCACAGTGAAATCCTTAAACTTTCTCCAGACTACTAGCTAAATCTACTAACATATTACAAACTGGTTTCCAAAAGATTTTTTAAAGCATGTAAATTAAAAGGATCACATCTGGCTCAGTCTTGCAAAGGGAGGGGGGAACTCTTTGGAGTTATTAAAATGTTCAGTTCAAAGAAAAAAAATGCCCTCCAGCTTCATTAATTATAAAACTGTTCAGGCCAACTGATTATTCCAAAGGGATGATCGACATTCTCAAGGCATAGATGAAGGCATAGAAACCCTGCAGCCACGGATAAAAGGGCCTCAGAAGTCTGCAGTAGCTTTGTCATCACCCTCCAGGATAAACAACCTTCCTCCAACTCTGAAACATGCATATTTACAGTTTCAACACATATTCGGCCACTCAAGAGAAATCTGATGATGCAGCCCATGAGCTACACATATCTTCCTATTTAAATTGTCCTTGATCACCCACACCTACTATTTTTATACCTAATATAGATAGAAGGGAGAGCAAAGAGCATAAATTAAAGTTTCTATGTGCCAACTGCTCAGATTGCTGTCCATTTGGAACGAGCAGGTTGACCTGCCAAAATATAAAATGGTCTCAGATTCTTGGCACTTCTGTCACAACTCCCTTTCTGAGAATAAATCAGTGTTTCCTCAGCATTAAGGAACACATTGAACAATCACATTACAGGGTTGCAGTGAGTTTTCTGGGCTGTATGGCATGCTCTCCTGACGTTTCACCCACATCTATGGCAGGCATCCTCAGAAGTGGTGAGGTCTGTTGGAAGCAAGGCAAGTGGGGTTTATATACCTGTGAAATGTCCAGGGTGGGAGAAAGAACTCACGTCAGCTTGAGACAAGTGTGAATGTTGCATTTGGCCACCTTGATTAGCATTGAATGGCCTTGCAGCTTCAGAGCCTGACTGCTTACTGCCTGGGGGAATCCTTTGTTGGAAGGTGTTTGCTGGCCCTGATTGTTTCCTGTAATTCCATTACAGCTGGAAACAGGCATGAGGAAGAATATTTACTTTTATATCTTTTTGGATTTGATATGAGTACAAACATGTTTGAAGAATTATAATAGACCAATTATTGTTTAAATGTAAAGCTGTTTCAGGTGAAACTTTTGAGGGGGAGTGATCCAGAATCGAATACTTGTCTTCTCAACACTACTTAGGAATGGCATCATGGTGCCTAAGATTATTTTAAAGATGTTTAGTATGCATGTACAATTCATTAAAAAGGGTTCAAAGGTCATTTCAAAACAGAGCGGCGCTGGTGTTTCATTTCTAAATGTTTCAAAAGTATAGTTAGTGAAAAATTAATTACTATAACGAGACTAATGAAATATCGTTACTATTTCGTTATAGTAATTGCGCATAATTAGTATAATTAGGGAAACTTCAGGAGTTCCCTTTCTCCTCATTTTTATAACTATGGGGGTGAAACTAAAATGGTACAACACAGTTACCACTCTTAGCCCACCAAATTTCAGAATGTTTCACTGTTCCACAGATTTGGGGGGAATTTTCAAAGTTTTTATAAACATTTTTTAAAATAATAAAGAAAATATGTCCCTAGCTTTAAAATATTATATCCTGTTCAATTGTGTAGTCCTTACTTTGAAAGTAGTGATACTACACTGGGAACTTCATTTTTGCGCCAAAACGTTTGTTAAATGGGTGGATGACAATGTTAAATTGGTGGACTGGATAGCAAAATATGCTATAGCATGATGTCCCTCGCACAAAGTTTTTCCAGTTTAATAAACTTTTGCCATGGTTTTATGATAGAACTAATTAGAAAATGACATTTATAATTCAGGAACAAAAATCATAGTACAGAATATTAAATTTATTGGAATTCTGGTTGGCAACTGAGGGGCAAATATCTCTGATGCTGAGCACTGCACTGCATTCTGGGAAATGTAGTTTAAAGCAGGGCCTTTTGAATTATCTGGCACAGGGCTCCTCCCTTCCCAAAGTACATTTCCCAGAGTTCTATGCTGCAAACACTGCCCCCTCTTTTCCCCGCTCCTAATAGCAAGACTCCATTAATTTACAGAGGAAAGGCAAGGCATTAAGGCAGCCTTTTTGGCTTTGCTTTCAGCTCTGCTTCTTTGCACTGAATATGAAACTGACTTTGAGAGCCTTCTGAGATTTACAAAACTAAAAAGGAAAAGGATGGGGTGAGTTTCGGTTCTTAAATTTTCGGCACAAGCCATGCCCAAATACTGGGATATCACCTTGTACACATAGGTACGAATTTAACAAATTTGATAAGACTTACAAGGACAAATGAAAAAAATGCACACTTCTAATGTTTAGGTGATATTGGCTTTGACATGTTAATAGTTAAAGATGATAACATCAAAGGAAATTATTATGTACTCCTTGTTTGTATACGTAACATTCTTGCTGAAATTATCCACATTTTTGCTGAAATTAACCAAAAACAATAATGAAATGTTTCCTCCCCAGTTGGGGTTGCTAATATTTTGGAAGTAAATCTTGCATCTACATAATGCAAGTAAAATCTGATGAGATTATATGATAGAAATAACGGTTGGTATACCAGTCAGAAATTGAATTGCTTTGTGGGACGATCTCAGTGCTGCTTTAACAGAATCTGTACCCAATGTGACACAGCTGTCTCACACAATGTAGAAACAAACTAGTCATAGAAATGGCAGGGCATATCTCTAAATGTTTGACATGCAGGAACAGACATCAAGGGAATATTGTCAGAAGGTCAAGACTGTGGCTGATATATGTAGTTCTCTCTCTTCACTAGTCTTTCATCGCTTCTTCGGTTTTCTCTTGTCTGTCCACTAGTAACAAAAAGATCTATTTCTGCCGTCTTAATATTTCATCTTCATAATAACAAATCACAACACAATTCTGAATGTATAACTACAAACACCTGTAATTATTTGTGCTGAAACTAAAGTTGCATTGCAGTACCTTCAAAACAAATTTGCAACAGCTGAAACTTTCAAGGATTAATCTACACATATGTAACTCTGGTCCATGAAAACTTATGCCACAATATATTGATCTTTAAAGTACCGCAAGACCTTGCCAATTTTATTCCAACATATTAATATGGTGTCCTCTCTGGAGACTGTAACAAGTCTATTTGCTCATTCCATAAATAGTGGGGGTATTGCCACTTTTAGTACAGCAAAAATTAATATCGGAAAACAACCCACAGAGCCTGGGTGTGTTGCTTAAGGAGAGCTCAGTGTGACTCTTCCTTTGCACCCATCCTGGCTTTTAGGGTGTGACTCTGTAATGAGTTGCTCAAGGTAAAAAGAACATACTTCCTTCTATACAAAATCTACTCTCATAGAAGTAGTAGCATGTATTCATTTTGTTGAATATAGAAAACAATTAGTTTTCAACCAAATACAAGACTGTGTGCATTTTGACATGGATTATTTACCATCCAGATAGAACAGCATAAATTGATATGTCCTTTTCACATTTCTTCATGCTGAGCTTGATTTCATATGGTATATCAAAATTAGGGTAAAGTGCTGGTGAAAAGTGGCATGAAGCCATACAAAAACAAGCATTACAATGCATACACAAGCATTAGAAAACTCAGAAAAGGATTGCATAGATACTATAGCACAGGGCTGTCCAACTGGCGGCCCCCGGGCCGTATACGGCCCCCCAACCCCTTCCCCACGGCCCCCTACCCTCCTGCAAGATATCTGCCTTTTAAGATTAAAAAAAAAAAATTTTTTAAATATTTTTGGAATATTTTTGGAATATGTTTCGGAATATTTTTTATTTAATTTTTTCGCGGCGGGGGAGGGGCGGGGCAGGGAGGAGGAGCAGGCTCTCTTCCTCCTCCTCCTACTTCCCTCCCTCCCCCCTCTCCCTCTCCCTCCCTCCTTCTTTCTCTCTTTCCCCCTTTCATTCCTTCCCCCTTCCAGCACCTGAAGGAAAGAGGGAAGGAGAGACAGAGTGCACGAGTGAGAGGGGGCGTGGCCAGAGCGAAAAAGGGGCGGGGCCGAGTTCGGAGCAGGGGGGGTGCTCATTCATTCCCTTTCCGGCTTCCTCCTCTCCTGAGGCTTCGTGCCAAGTTTGGTCCTGATCCATCATTATTTGAGTCCACAGTGCTCTCTGGATGGAGGAGAACTACAACTCCCAAACTCAAGGTTCAGTACTTTCTGTTGCTCTCATGAGAGTTTAGGTTTGATTCAACATGGCTGAGGAATGCTTTGATTGTGTTTTCCCCTTATGGCAGAAGGAGATTGGACTGGATGGCCCTTGGAGGTCTCCTATTCTAGGAACCCATTGTAATTATTATTATTATTATTATTATTATCATCAGAGGCTGAATGGCCATCTGTGAGGAATGCTTTGATTGTGTTTTCCCCTTATGGCAGAAGGAGATTGGACTGGATGGCCCTGGATGGCTCTTGGAGGTCTCCTACTCCAGGAACCTGTTGTTGTTGTTGTTGTTATTATTATTATTATTATTATTATTATTATTATTATTAGCAGAGGCAAAATGAATATTATGCCTTATCATTCAGGGTTATAGGCCTGTGTGGAAGGGCCCTGGCTTCTTATTTACCTTCCTTTCCACACATCTGAATAAAATCCCATGTTATTTGCTTTAAACCAGATTATATGAGTGTGGACTCCGATAATCCAGTTCAAAGCAGGTATTCTGGGTTATATGGCTGTGTGGAAGGGCCCTGAATCCACACTGCAATATAATCCAGTTCAAAGCAGGTTTTGTGGGGTTTCCTGCCTGGATATTCTGTGTTATATGGCTGTGTGAAGGGCCCTGAGTCCACATTGCAATATAATCCAGTTCAAAGCAGGTTTTGTGGGGTTTCCTGCCTGGATATTCTGCGTTCTATGGCTGTGTGAAGGGCCCTGAGTCCACACTGCAATATAATCCAGTTCAAAGCAGGTTTTGTGGGGTTTCCTGCCTGGATATTCTGCGTTCTATGGCTGTGTGAAGGGCCCTGAGTCCACATTGCAATATAATCCAGTTCAAAGCAGGTTTTGTGGGGTTTCCTGCCTGGATATTCTGTGTTATATGGCTGTGTGAAGGGCCCTGAGTCCACATTGCAATATAATCCAGTTCAAAGCAGGTTTTGTGGGGTTTCCTGCCTGGATATTCTGTGTTATATGGCTGTGTGAAGGGCCCTGAGTCCACATTGCAATATAATCCAGTTCAAAGCAGGTTTTGTGGGGTTTCCTGCCTGGATATTCTGCGTTCTATGGCTGTGTGAAGGGCCCTGAGTCCACACTGCAATATAATCCAGTTCAAAGCAGGTTTTGTGGGGTTTCCTGCCTGGATATTCTGCGTTCTATGGCTGTGTGAAGGGCCCTGAGTCCACACTGCAATATAATCCAGTTCAAAGCAGGTTTTGTGGGGTTTCCTGCCTGGATATTCTGCGTTATATGGCTGTGTGAGGGCCCTGAGTCCACACTGCAATATAATCCAGTTCAAAGCAGGTTTTGTGGGGTTTCCTGCCTGGATATTCTGCGTTATACGGCTGTGTGAAGGGCCCTGAGTCCACACCACAATATAATCCAGTTCAAAGCACGGACTGGGACTTGAGACTGGGATTTTGGTGTTCATCTCTATCTCCAAGTCAAAGCCCCGGTGTCCTCCACAGACACCTCCAAGGTGGGGAGAGGGTGGAGCCGGGGAGGCGGGCAGGGGTGGAGCCAGGGAGGGGCGGAGCCTGGGTAGAGCCAGGGGAGGGGGCGGAGCTGGGGTGGAGCCGGGAGGGGCGGAGCCGGGGGCGGAGGCAGACCCTTCGGCCCCCCAGGTCATCAGTAACTGGAATTCCGGCCACAGGTCCGTTAGAAGTTGGACAGCCCTGCTATAGCACATGCATGTTAAGATTATATGTACTGATGTACTCATGAAGCCACTGTTTCAATCAAAGTGAAAGTCATGATGGGCAATTTTCTGAAGTCTGGGAGCCACATAGACCCCTCTTCAGTTTTCAGAAGGCTGTACTCTCTTATACTTTACCGTCAGTTGGGATGAAAATGCCAGAATTGCTCCCAAGTCCCTTAGAGGAGGGAGGGGGGCATTTTAAGTTTTTTAAGTACAAAAATGAAGGTGGTAATAAATCCTTGCAGGCGGTGGAAGGGCGGTTAATGATAACAACTGCTGTCTCCTAAGTTTTCCAGCAGACCCCTCAACTTCTAAGAATGCCTGCCACAGATGTGGCCGAAACGTCAGGAGAGAATGCTTCTGGAACATAGCCATACAGCCCGGAAAACTCACAGCAACCCAAAGTAGCAGATATTTCTGAAAGGGAAGGTTAAAGATTAAGGGTCTGTTTGAGACTGATATTTCAAAGATTGAAATAGTGCAAGCCCAATATTTTTTTATTTTTACTTTCACTAAAAACAAGAATTTAAATCTGGTTGTTCAAAAGTCATGAATCTTATTAGAAATTCATAATGTTTTACTAAGTAAAAGACAGAAAGGACAAGTTCTACACATGGAAGAATACTGTCTGGCTTCTTGGTTTTTTGTCCAAGGACATGTTTTTAATATCTTCATTTTTTGCTAAGTTAAAAAAATTAAAGGCAGTATTGTCTACACCTTAGGTGCACGTATGTATTAACCATTGAAATATATATATATATATATATATATTCTACTAAGCCTTGAGCTTTATTGTCTGTCTTTCCTGCTATTTGTTATAGCTTTTTTGCTGTTGTTAACCAGTATACTACACTGACCAGCCTCTTAAATATGTTCTTATTGCTATGAACACCTGCTCAATACTTCATAAGGCATCTGCTAAATGAAATTGCTGTCATGTGAAAATGTTTACCACTTAACAATGAGATTCACCTTTAGAACCAACCTATCTTCAATAAGAAAATGCCTCTCTTTTTACATAATGGCTATTTGATTATACTTCGTCGCCAACAGTTATGAAAACAACTCAGTAATAAACCTGAACCCCAATGATTAATTTTGTATTTGGTATGCAAGTAAGACTGACATGGGAAATACTCACCTACATAACATAAAAACTAGATGATATGCTATTTTTCACACCAGTTAATCAACAAGCTGTATGGAATAAAGTGAGTAGCTCGGAAAGGAGAAAGTAATATGTTAAAATGGTTAACAACATAGTTTATAGAGATATAAAAGGAGGATAACAGGTATATTTCTCATTTTATTTCTTTGCATATATTCATAAAATAAATATATATTCATAAAATAAACTTTACATTCCCATCCGAAGGACACTGCATGCTCAAGGACTGCAGGACACATTTAAGGCAAATAAGGCTTTCTGGAATAGTGCAATTGCTGCCATGTTTTACCCCAAGTGTCATTATCATAATTTCATGATCACTGAAAATGTAGCACAAAAAAAGAAGCCCCCTACTGAATTCCTCGGCGCTCCCTGGATGATAACCACCTTGTGCCCTTTGCCTAAAGCAGCTTAAATTAAGCAAACTCTCCGAACCATAGAAATTGAAGGAATGTCACTTTTGGTGCACAAACTGTTGCACTGTTTTTTCGCTCTCTTTTTTCAGTTCCTCAATATGTGCATCTATGCATTCCACAATATGGTAAGTTCGTTTTTCTTCTTCTTTGAAAAACTTGGCAACAACGGCCCCAAGGTTTGCAATGTGATGGGGGCTCTGAAAAGAAAATATACATATATTGAACAGTACTCGGGAACCAAAACTATCTGGCCTTAATTCTATTTTATTCTTAAGCAGTAACACTAGACAACACCAGTTTATGATATATTGACACATCTACACAGCACAGAATCTTTTCAGCAAATGATGCGATGCAGGGATGAAAAATATTACCAAGGTAATTCCAACCAGAACTCAATTTTCTTCCAAAACTAAGGTGAAATGCTACTGAAGTGCAGGACGTGCATATTTTTTATTATATCGGTGACTACATTATTTCTAGGCTTGTGTAAACAGAAGATGGAGGAAAAGAAAGGTGCCATCTCTTCAGAAATGCCAGCCACAGATACAGGCAAAATGTCAGGAGATAATGCTGCTAGAACACAGCCATACAGCTGGAAACCACACAACATCCCAGTGATTTCGGCTATGAAAGTCTTCGACAATACACGGTTGTGATTATTCACCATCTTGGACAACCGCCCCTACCTTCCAAAAGTGGAGCAGCTGTGTGAATATTCACAGAGCAGCCCATCCTCAGGAGGTGGTGAAGAGGTGAGGGATTCTCACCCACAGTACACCCAGTTCCCAAAAAATGGATCTGCCATGAGTTGAGAGGAGAGACAAGTCATCACTCCCCACTGCACCCCTAACTTCTGCAAAAGTAGAGGCCCACAACTTTAAATATTCCCCCCACAATGCCTGAAAACCACAGTTCAATTATATGCACGTGCACTCAGATGTAAGCACCAATGCAATGACAGTGAGGCACACAAATGTGACTCCTGTACATCCTGCTTATAATATTAAATTTTTAAATTGTCTTTTGAATGTCCCTTATGACTGATCACTGAATGCATATTCTTTCTTAACAGTTGGAGTACCTGTCCCAATCCAAAACTTGTTCTAGAAGCTGCCAAGGGCAAAGGGCCCTTTTCAGTGCTAATTGGCTGAGAGCTGCACAACTAACAACTCAGGGGTACATGAGCTTCATGTACAAACTCATGGAATAAGGAGACACATTCTGCCTCTTTTGGATCTATTGTAGAGATGCATGTTCCATAAGAATGTAACAATAAGACACAAAATCAAAGCAAGCCACTATATTCATATACACTCCTAGCATCAGGACAAAAATGACTGATACCCCAACTCCTGTGCCTTGCAATACTTGCTGAACATAAAATAATAAGATCATGCATTCATTAATTTGTAACCATTTTAGTCTAATCACTCAACTTTTGTGTAACATATGATGCAGTTGTCATAAGAATTATGAGACCCACATTGATTCCAACCTCACGTACCCATATTCATATCCACACAATTATCTACTGCACTGCCTTTTAAACTGATGGTCCCAACCCCAAATGGGGTTCCTTTAGCTCAGTGTTCGGGTCATGAAAAAAAAATCAAGAGGAAAAGGTTTTTGAACACCACACCTTTACACAAATCTGTTAGCAACAATGTGCAGTGTTACAGTGGACTCTGCAGAAAAAGCTTCAACTGTACTTCACAAAACCTTGTTTAACAAACCTTGCAAATGCTGATTTATTATCAGTAATTTTTATACTTTTATATACCTATATGACTAGTGTCACATAAAAAGTTCTCAGGTGGAAAGAGATTGTGAGTATGTTTTTAATTGTTAATTTGTTGTTATATGGTTATTTTTTTTGTTTGCTTGCTTGTGTTGTATTGAGGGCAGATCTGCCTTGTGTAAACTGTCCCGAGTCGCCTTTGGGCTGAGAGGGGCGGTATAGAAATGTGACAAATAAATAAATAAATTTAAGAAGCCCTGACCCACTATGTGCAACTCTTGCACTATCTACGTGTGCACAGGAAGAGTATCTCACACAATAAATGGCTCCAAAGTAAGCCTACGCTTCCAGAGAAGAGGTTGCAGAAGAATATTAGCTGCTAGTGTTACACAGGAAAATCTTACTATGGCATATGAATGCTTGCAGAACCTCTAGAAACATTGGAGAAGTGATCTTCCATGGCTTCATGCATTTGACATTAGCAGCTCTTGAAAAGTAAAAGGTGAGCCTAGCCCTGCACACAAGTTACTGGTCTATATGGAGGAAAGTGTTGTCAACCTGCCTGCCATAGATGCAGGCGAAACATCAGGAGAGAATACTTCTAGAACATGGGCATATAGCCCAAAAAACCTACAACAACCCAGTGATTCCACCCATGGAAGCCTTCGACAAAACTTGAGTTATCCTTTTCTATGCCCACTAGTCAGCATCTACTGCCATCAAGTGTCAAATCAAGGAAGCTCTACAGTCTTCAAGTGAAAAGAGGCTTTGTGGCCTGAATGGTGAAAACTTTTTGAATAGGTTACTCAAGTAAAAAACACAAATTCCCACATATGATAAGGTCAGATAGTACAGTCTTTATTTTATAATGCTTACCAAAGGCAAAACTTCTTTCTCGTAGTAGCTAGCTGCATCGCAAGTAAATTCCTTGTTTCCATGTGGCAAGGCATCTGATCTCAGAAGGGGACTATAGGATAGAAATTCCACAGAGTGGCTCCTACTGATAGGAGGTGACAATTCAATGGCCGGACTAGAAGGAGAGACTTTGGATGACAATTGTTGCATCTTCTGGATTTCCTCTGCATAGTGCTGAACAGCCTTTTCGAATCTAGCCTGGAGAAGTCTTACTTCTTCCTCATGCTTGAACTGTAGCTCTTGTATTTTTCTAAATGGTGATCAGAAACAGTAGATTAGATCAGGTGCAACTATCAAATAATATCTGTGCTCAACACATGGCCCAGGCAAAAACACAAGGACACATGTCCTAAGAAAAAAAAATCATGATATATCCTGATATGACCACTGTCAGTATACACAGAAGCAGTATCCATCAGTAACAAGCATCTCCTTCTAATCTGCTTTGAAAAGCACGGCATCAAATGAATGCTGAAGCAGACTTCATTTACTGTCAAAGAATAACAATCTTTGAAGTACTTAAAAATCACAAAAGAGTCAAGTATTTTAGAATGCATCAATATTTCTTGGTGTCTAAAGCCAGTAGTCTCATAAATTAAATGTTTGTCAAGTACTGTTCTTTCATAAAGCTGCCTTTGTTTCCAGACTTATATAGGTTCTTACCTGCTGTCTTTATTCTTTAGCTCCATCACCTGATGCTGCAACTCCTTCACAATACCATCATACTGGTCTTGGGAGATTTGAGACGAGGTCTGCAAAAGAGCTCTGGTTTCTGCTAGTTCCTTCTGTAGTTGCTGCTTCTCAGACTCCACTTTATTTAGGGCCTTGGTGTAGCTTTCCTGGAGTTCTGCTACAGGGGAGCTTTTTACCTTAATGTCAAAAATGCTTTTGTTAGTACTGTCTTGTTCGTTTTATGTCTAAGTCTTCCTAAAATTTAGCTCTGTATTATAGATTGAAGTAGTATACTTTCCTAGCCTCTTACTAGGGAAAAAATCTCTCCAGAGGGCAAATCAATCAGGAAACATCTGAACCAGCCTAGATCTTGACAGACTGAACTAATCAAACCTACAGAGGTACAGACTTTCCTCATTCGTCTCAATTGGGTGTGAACTTCAAGACCAATTTGTGACCACTTAAACGTCAGTCACATTAAATGAGTTCCAGCTGTAAAGCACACTATTTACACCCGAACCAATGGGAATGCCGGCCTTCAGATGGGTATACCCAAAACCTCCTGAAATTCTATTCATTTAAAATTACTGTGTGATTAGTGCATCGGAGAATTGCAGAACAAAGCTTAAATAACCAGCTGGGACTGGCTCTTCTAGAACAACATGTCCAGGATCCTATTACAAACAAAACTGACCACATGCAGGAATACAAATCAGAGCTTAAGGAAGGCCTGCTTTGAAGCTTTGAGCAAGAGCATTCCCTTTTGAAGTCCCATGCTTTTAATTAGGATTAATGACTAAATTTGTAAAGCAATGTAACTCAGGCAACTAACCTCTTCCCCATCTCACTCCACCCCCCCCCCCTTATAATTAGCTTACAAGACTGACAATTTATTTCCCATGTTGGGATTTCATAATGCAAAGTCTATGCTCACTGCACTTAGAGATAAAACATATGTGGACCACAAAGTAGACAGCAGGGCATGGTAGCATCTCCTTCTCTGGAGGTTTTTAAGCAGAGGCTTGATGGCCATCTGTCGGGGATGCTTTGCTTCTGTGTTCCTGCATGACAGGGGATTGGACTGGGTAGCCCTTGGGATCTCTTCCAACTCTGTGATTCTATGCTTCTATGGAGAACACTCTTCCACACATGGGCATGTTTGGACATTATTCCCTCTGTCCTCTATGCAGCAACAG
The DNA here is from genome assembly GCA_030556195.1 of Anolis apletophallus. Lineage (NCBI taxonomy): Eukaryota > Metazoa > Chordata > Lepidosauria > Squamata > Anolidae > Anolis > Anolis apletophallus. The sequence goes on along the minus strand of JARBWK010000010.1, from coordinate 58,701,223 downwards.
AGAGGAACACTGGGTCTGTGGGGGTTTTTTCTAGCTCCCCTCACCAGATGCATACATGTACATCCAAAACTAGAAATCCTGCTTGGCCAGTTGAATTTGAAAATTCCAGACTGATCCCATGTTCAAATAATCCATGTCTACCAAAGTCTACTTGCAACAGGAATTGTTCCAATAATGAGAAGAAACTGTGTGTACCTAGTCATGTGATCAACATTTGTCACTAGAGCTTCACAGTGTTTTCCTAACAATGTTGCTGACTATACTATAGCCCAGGATTCAAATCCCCGCCGCCAGGAGCTTTACTATATCTCAGTTGTCTTCTGAGACTTGAACCAACGTAATATTTATTCATTATTTATTTATTTATTATTTCGATTTGTATACCGTCCTTTCCAGATGGCTCAGGACCGTTTACAATGTATCAAACTACTAACAAAGCATAAAACATAACAATTAAAACAGTACCACATAACAGCATAGATACAGATGAAATTGAAAACAATTCCATGTAGAACAATTTCACCCTCCACGGATCTTTATAAGCTAAATGCTTGCCGGAACAAAGCAGTTTTACATGCTCTCCGGAAAGCCGTCAGCTCGCCAATTGAGCGCACTTCTGGTGGTAGGCTATTCCACAAGCAAGGTGCAGCCACGGAGAAGGCTCTCTGTTTAGTTGTTGGCAGACGGATAGTCCGTAATGGTGGAATCTGTAGAAGAATATAAGGTATGGCAACCCTAAACCAGTGTGGTGTAGTACTTTGTACACTGAACTAGAGTTCTGGAGATCAGGGTCCAAATCCTCACTTGGCCAATGGAAATTCTTTCTTGCTTTAGGGGAAGATAAAGACAAACCCCTCTAAATATATATTGCCAGGAAAACCCTATGTTGGGTTTTGCGGAGGGTCCCATTAAGTCAGAAATGACTTGGAGGCCTGCAACAATGGCAACACCACACATTATCTACATGGCTGTGTATTGTAGTTCAAATGACCTACAGTGTCAAGTGGCATGCATGCCTCTTTTTAAGATAATGTTTTGTAGTAATATTCTTCACTAAGTTTCAGTAAGATTACTTGCACTGACACCTAGTGGTCACAGAAAAAGATAATAAGCATATTCTCCTTCAGTCTACCTGGGAATGCAATCTTGTCTTTTTTATTTAAAATGCTTACTGCAACATAAACCCAAATAATATCATTTGAGTTCCATCAAGCCTTTAAACTTAAACACGCACATTTAGCATCTTGACCTAGCAATTTCAGAAGAAAATCATATCATTTTCAACTTTATACAAATACATGAATGATAACACTTGCCAGTGCAAAATACAGAAGCAAGAACCATTCAGAGAGATAGGGCAGAATACATAACAATGGAACCAATATGCCAGACGCTACCTTTTGCAGCATTTCAGAGAGGTGCTGATTTTCTTGTCTGAACGTTTCCAACTGAGAATGGATACCCTGAAGTAACAGTTTAAAAAAAGTTATCTGATTTTTCTAATCATTAGTATAGAGCAGATATATATATATATATATATATATATATATATATATATATATATATATATCCATCCCTTTGGATGTATGCCTTTTACAAAGACATGTATTGTTCAGCTCATAAATCAGTTCAAGTGCAAAAATCTCAACTTTCATCTCAGCAAGTTTCTAACCCACATAGCTGAATTTGAACATACAATAATAACAAGACTAAGGAAGCTGGATCAGCAAAATGCAAACAAACAAAAGAAGTCATTCATCATTAATCTGAATCCCATGGTTTCTAACTGTATACATCAAAACATTTCAAGGTATAGCAGCCATTTTACCCTATGCTCCACTGCTTTCCGCTCTGCTTTTTCGATTTCTGTTTTTAACTGTTGCTCCAAGCTCAAAGCAGATGAGGCGATTGTGATGTCACGCTGCTGCAGTTCCCTTGTTAGCTGGGTAACCTCCTGTTTCGCTCCCTCCAATTCAACACTATGACTTCGTTCCTTGTGTAATAGTTGCTCCTTTAGCTGAACAGAAACATATATGATTTTTAAGGTTAGCACTTCAGTGATGCTTCACTCCCTCCAATTCAAAGTTATGACTTTGTTCCTTGTGTAGTAGTTGATCCTTCAGTTGGACATACCAGTACAGTAGAGTCTCACTTATCCAACAAAAACGGGCCAGCAGAATGTTGGATAAGCAAAAATGTTGGATAAGGAGGGACAAAGGAAAAATTAGGTTATGATTTTACAAATTAAGCACCAAAACATCATGTTTGAAATCCAAAACACCTGGAAGACTAGAATTGGGAATACACTGATATACTGTAGAGTAACCATTTCTAGAATCCCATATTGAGTATAGAGAAATGGCAACATTGGAAAACCAAAGTTTGCTAAACACTGATATTGGTCAACTGTCTCCAGAATCTCATCTGGAGCTGGGTGGCTCTGTGTTTGGGAGGGCTTGGCTTGTGCCTTCCAGCCAAACAGAATGGGGCTGGACTGGATAGTCTCTTAAGGGAGGGAGTGTCTTGCGTTTCTAGGATTCTAGGCTGCCAGAGGTAAAAGAGGGAGGAGAGAGCTCATGGAGAGGGGGATAGATAGGGAAGGGGGAGAATCTGGAGCTGGGGGGGCAGTAAGGGTTCTCTCCCTCTTTCCTTCCAGGGGATCCTCCGCCCACCAAGGTGACAGAGGAGTTCTCTTTTTCCTCTTTCCTTCCAGCCCTTCCCTCCCTTCCATGATCCTTCTCCTCCCAGTTTTTGTGCCCTCTGCCTCATGAGCAATTTGGAAACATGATGGCTGAGTTGTAGACGGAATAACCAAGTCTCCAACCAGCAGCAGGGAGCAGAGCCACCTTTTCCTCCTCACAGGCCCTCCCTCTTTCTTTCCCCGGGGAGCCCCATCCCTCTTCCCTCCCTTCCCTTTGGAGATGCACTTTCCTCCTCCTTCTCCTCCCAGTTTTTGTGCAAGGGGGGGAAAAGAAAGCCTTCCTCCTCCCTGCCCCGCCTCATGCCGCACATAAAAAATTGATTTTTTTAAAATTTAAAAATGGCGGCTGAGGGCATAGGTGGGGCCGTGTCCAACAGGCTACGGGGCCGGATCCGGCCCCGGGGCCGCCAGTTGGACAGCCCTGTATATACATTTGTAGGTTAACACTTCAGAAAGGGAGTTGGATGTAGTTTCACAGACTGATACAAGGCTCCCTAGAAGCATGTATTCCAGAGTATCCTCACTATCAAATCCTAGTCTGCAGCAGAATACATTTAGCATTAAAAAAAACCCCAGCATAATGCTTCTGTCAGACAACAGTGTACATTTTTTAAAATTTCCCACACACATGGATGGCTGTATTGAGTTGAATCATCAACTCATTCATATGAAATGGCAAGCTTGCTATAAATGAACTGGCACACTGGCATTTTTAAAGCCATATTTTAAAGACATTTTTAACAGAAATTACAATACTATTCTACAATTTGCTGTCAAACAAAAGAGTGCAAATACAACAAAGTAGAGATTATACATTCTTAAAGTTCTACAGATCAGGCACAAAACTAGTAGTGGCATTAAAGGAACAGAATAGGAACTTTTCCTTAACGTGCAAAGAAAAATAGCAGTGAAACAGACAGTGGTTTTTGAAATGAAACTAGAATTTTGGTAAGAATGCCATGATTTTAAAAAATCTAAACACAATGGAAGTATCCTAGCAGAAAGAATACAGTCCCGTGGTAACATAATAAGGAACTTTTCTGGATCAAGGTTGATTTCATCAATACAACTAGGCTGTCCTCTGCAGGTGTGAGAAAAAGAATGTGTGGGGAAATGGTTAGGTTGCTTACCTGTAACCGTGTTTCTTCGAGTGTAAGGTCTGTGAAATTCACACAAGTGGGTTTACTCCCGCGCATGCGCAGAATCTCCGACATACTAGCTAAAATCAAAGATTTACATATGCCCCTCCCACCCCCCCCCACATCCCCCAATGCAGCTACCCAGGCAGTTCCTTACCGCCAGACAGCAGCAGGAACCCAGGCATGACATCAGAGGGGAGGACGGGTGGGTTCTGTGTGAATTTCACAGACCTTACACTCGAAGAAACACGGTTACAGGTAAGCAACCTAACCTTCTTCTTCGTGTGGTCTGTGAAATGCACACAAGTGGGTGACTTAACAAGCTTATGTACCTTGGAGGTGGGTCATGCCACACAGGAAAACAGGACGGCTCTGCCAAAGGATGCATCCTTCTTCGCGAGAACGTCGAGCTTGTAATGGGCTGCAAACGTCGAGGGGTTCACCCAGGTAGCAGCCTTGCAAATCTGATCAACAGGTACACCCCTCAAAAACGCTTGGGATGTAGAAACTGCCCTTGTGGAATGGGCTTTAATACCAACAGGCAACTCCTTATGGGCTAACTGATAAGCCAATCGGATTGCCAGGACTATCCAAGAAGCCAAACGTTGAGAAGTAAGGGGAAGTCCCAGGGAATCTTCCCTATACTTAAGGAACAACTTAGGGGATTTTCTATAGGAGGCTGTCCTATGTAAATAGAAAGACAATGCCCTTTTAACATCGAGGGAGTGGAGGGCAATCTCCAGGGGAGATGAGGGGTTGGGGAAAAAGGCTGGGAGGACAATGTCCTGGGACATATGGAAATGGGAGACAACTTTAGGAAGAAAAGTGACATCCGTCCGGAGGACCACTTTGTCTTCATGAAAACGAATGAACGGGGGATCAGAACGGAGTGCTGTGATTTCACTGGCTCTTCTGGCTGAAGTAATAGCCACAAGGAAGGCCGTTTTCCAGGACAAATGTGAAATATGGCAGGTTGCCATCGGTTCGAATGGAGGTTTGGAAAGTTGGGAGAGGACCAGTTCTAAACTCCAAGATGGAGGTGGAGGAAAAACAGGAGGGAAAGACTTTTTGTATCCCTGTAGAAACATGCCCACCAAGGAATCCTGAAACAGGGACGGAAGGCCCAATTTTTTCCTGTACCAGGAAAGGGATGCCAAATAACATGTAATGGAGGAAAAGGAGAATCCTTTTGTGGAAAGGCGAATAAGGAAATCTAAAATAACTGACGTGGGAGCCGACTGTGGCAAATAGCCCAGTGGCTGGACAAACGCCCGAAACTTGTCCCATTTATAAGAATACGCCTTTCTGGTGGATACCTTTTGGGCTGCCTGGAGAATTAGGCGGACAGGGTTGGAGAGGTGGGACAGGGCCTGATCCTCCACGCTGTAAGGTGGAGAGATGGAAGGTCCGGATGCAGGATGAGACCCTGTTGAAGGGAGAGGAGGTCGGGATCTAATGGTAGACGGAGGAAGTCTCCCTGAGAGGCCTGGAGAAGGGGTGTGAACCACGGCTGACGAGGCCACCAAGGGGCTATCAGGACACAATCCGAGTTGTCGGACAGTAATTTTGCGACTACCCTGGGCAGGAGTGGAAGGGGAGGGAAGGCGTAGAGAAGGCCCGGGGACCAGTGGTAAAGGAACGCGTCTCCTAGGCAGTCTGGGGATGCGTGAGGGTGGAGTCTCGCGCAATACCTGCGGCAGTGGGTGTTGAGGTGTGATGCAAATAGGTCTATTTGAGGAGTGCCCCAACGCCTGATCAGGGAGAGGAAGTGGCGGGGACTGAGCTGCCACTCGTGAGTGGTGGACGATGTCCTGCTCAGTGAATCGGCTAGAGTATTTTGAAGGCCCGGGAGGTGGATAGCCTGGAGGAACGTGTTGTGGAGAATGCACCATTCCCATATCCGGAGAGATATGGAGAGGAGAGTGGGGGAGCGGGTGCCCCCTTGTTTGTTGATGTAGTATTTTACCGAGGTGTTGTCCGTAAGGACTTGGACCACCTGGTTGGAGACTACAGTCACAAATGACCGAAGGGCCTTTTCTACTGCCGTGAGTTCCAGGGCATTGATGTGAAGTCTCTTCTCGTGAAGAGACCAGTGACCGCTGATGGTCAGGTCCTGGAGGTGAGCACCCCACCCCGTGGAGGATGCGTCTGTCGTCAGGGAGAGGGATGGCTGAGGGGGAGAGAATGGAAGGCCCGAGCACACATTGGACCTGTTTGTCCACCATGACAGGGACTGCAGGACGTGGGCGGGGGGGGTGGAGGACCATGTTCTGGCTGTCCAGTCCTGGCTGAAACACAGAAAGGAACCATGTCTGAAGGGGGCGGAGGCGAGCAAACGCTGTGACGTTCGTGGTGGAGGCCATATGGCCAAGGATAGACTGAACGGTCCAGGCGGAGCACCGATGGGTGGTTTGGACGGCCTGGATAGAACGGCATAAAATGAGGAAACGATCCTCTGGAAGATAGGCTCTCTGGGACACAGAGTCTAGGACAGCACCTATAAATTGCACCGTCCGGGCAGGTGAGAGGTGAGATTTCTCTTGGTTGACAACAAGTCCCAGGCTCTGCAAAAGAGATAAGGCATAACTGATATCAGATGATAGTTGGTCACATGACCCAGAGCAGAAAAGCCAGTCGTCCAGGTAAGGGAATACGGTGACGCCCTGCTGGCGAAGGTGGGAGGCGATGACCGCCATACACTTAGTAAAAGTCCTTGGGGCCGTGGAAAGGCCAAAGGGAAGGACATTAAAAGAATACGGGGCACCGTCCACCATAAAGGTGAGGTTCTTCCTGTGGGACCGCCTAATTGAGATGTGGAAGTAGGCATCCTTAAGGTCAACAGTAGCCATCCAAGCTCCCTTCGGGATGAAAGGGAGGATGGAGGGGAGAGTGACCATCCTAAATTTGCGTGGTCTGATGAATTGGTTAACTTCCCGGAGATCCAAAATGGGCCGGAGGCCACCATCCCTTTTATCCACCAGGAAATATCTTGAAAAAAAGCAAAATTGAAGTTGGTGGGATGGGGTAGGGGAAATGGCTCCCTTAAGAAGGAGGGCGTCAATTTCTTGCAACAAAACAGGGGAAGCCTGAGTAGAGATAGGTTTCCCTGGGGGTGGAAGGGAATCAAACTCTATAGCATAACCCCGGTAAACAATGTCCAAAACCCACTTATCAGTGGTGATGGACTGCCAAACTGAAAGGAAGGGCCGCAGTCTGTCGAGAAACAGGCTAGAAACGGCGTGTCCTATTGTTGGAGGATCTACCACCTCGATACTGACCCCTGAATGCAACGCCTGGGCGCTTGTATCCCTGTGAGGGGAACTGTGGTCGCTGTCCTCCTCTATACGGAGCGGAGTTGTAGTATCCGCGAAAGGACTGGTGGTGGTAGTAGGGACGCCAACGCTGCCTATAGGGTTGGTAGGAAGAGTTGGGCTGCTGGCCATATTTGTTTAGCGTTTGCTTCATCTTGTGGGAGTGCTCCAACTGAGAGTCTGTCTCAGGATTGAACAGGCCAGCTTCATCCATGGGAAGGTTTTCAATCAGGGAGCGTTGATTGGATGACAATGCTGCGGATCGTAGCCAAGCATGTCTCCTACGGGCAACTGACCCAGCAATCAGTTTGCCCGAGGTATCCGCCCCATGTTTGGCCAAGTCCTTTTGTAGGGTGGCCAGAGTGAGGGCTTCCTGGTGAAAGGCCTTAGCCATAGGTTGTTCAGACACTGGGAGGAGGTCCAGATAAGGGCCTATCTTATTCCATAAATAAGATTGGTAGACGCTCATATAGACGCCATAATGTGCCATTCTGCCTGACAGGCACGCCGAGGCGTAAAACTTTCTGGCCATAGCATCCAGCTTTCTCCCATCTTTGTCAGAAGGGGCGGCCTGATTGTTTTGGATTGGCTTAGGCTGAGCGTCGGTCACAATTGAATTAACCTTCGGGAGTCTGGCCAACCATGGGGTGGTGGACAGATCAATCCGATATAGGTTCTCTGCCCGCTTGGACGTGCTTGGGACGGCAGCCGGGGCAACACCAGTGACCTTCAGCAACTTGACCAAATAGGGAATGGTCGGCAACATGGTAGACTGCTGAGTTTGTTGCTCAGCAGAGGTAAAGTACGGGTCTTGGACTACATCTTCAGACTGAGGCTGTATGCCCAGGGACCTGGCCAGCCTTATCAGTAGTGCAGAAAACCTTTTGTATTCCTCTGCTTGTTGAGGATCAATCTCAGGCTCAGGCAAGAGGGGAATGGGAGTCACATCAGAAGAAGACTTCATATCCACCTCGTTCTCATCAACTGGGAGGTGAGGGGGGGATTGAACAGGGAGAGCAGCTGGGAGAGTAGGGGCTTGAGTGGGAGGGGCTGGAGGGGCTGAAGGAGGAGGAGGAGGAGGGGTGCCATGGATTGCGGGGCATAGGAAGGAGGCCACGGATACCGATAAGCTTCTGGTGAAGGGAAAGGCTCAGGAGGGAAGTACTGACTATAATAAGGGAAAGGAGGGGGGTAGGGAGGAGGGTAACCGTAATGGTACCCATAGGGTGGGTCCCAAGGGGGAACTAGGTCACCGGAGCCCTCCTTCTGTGGGCTCCGTGACCGAGAATGAGGGAGATCTTCAAGGTGAAATTGGAAAGGGGAGTGCCGCGCGGCCGCACGGCGCTGCAGAGACCGGCGCGCGTCCCCACGCAGCAGCGGCCATAGGAAGGAGGCCACGGATACCGATAAGCTTCTGGTGAAGGGAAAGGCTCAGGAGGGAAGTACTGACTATAATAAGGGAAAGGAGGGGGGTAGGGAGGAGGGTAACCGTAATGGTACCCATAGGGTGGGTCCCAAGGGGGAACTAGGTCACCGGAGCCCTCCTTCTGTGGGCTCCGTGACCGAGAATGAGGGAGATCTTCAAGGTGAAATTGGAAAGGGGAGTGCCGCGCGGCCGCACGGCGCTGCAGAGACCAGCGCGCGTCCCCACGCAGCGGCGGGAAAGGAGCGCTCGATTGCAGGAAGGGAGAGGGAGGCCACGTGGCGCTTGCCTCCACGTGGTGGGAGATCTCGGTCTCCGGGACGCAGGAAGGTGGGGGGGGGTGCCTGAGCGAGCGGGAGAGGAGGCGAGGGCAGCTCAGGCTCGGGAACCGGGGAGAGAAGAAGACTAGGGAGGAGTTGGGGGGGAATTTCCACCCCCGAAAACTGAGTGCTCTCGTCCCCAAATAGTTGCAGCGTCTCAGCTGGACACAGGGGAATAGGAGGACTGGAGGGCGCAGAGCCAGCCAGGAGCCTTGGAGCATTTTGAAGCAAAGTCCCCTTAGATTTTTCTTTGGGCTTGGCAACTTTGGCAGTTTTTTGCTTTTTCTTCCGGAGTGGCTCAATGGCAGAGTCAGAGGCCAGCTCTCGGATGGCACCATCAGTCAAAGCACTCAGGGGACTGGGATTTAGAGTCCCAGAAGGCAGAGAGGGCTGGCTCATAGAACGAGAGAGCCCAGTCTCTGAGGAGAGCAAAGCTTGCTCAAAAAGAGAAGCTTTAAGCTTAGAGTCCCTGTTCTTCAGGGTTCTATTAGAGAAAGACCTGCATATCTTGCAGGTCTGGGGGATATGGGATTCCCCCAAACAGAGGAGACATTTAGGATGCCTATCCTCTTGGGGCAAGGTTGCTCCACAATCGGAGCACCTTTTGAAAGAAAGAGAAGACATCTTATCTGACAGTCGAGGCAATCCGTGGACGTTTAGCAGGAGCTAGCAGTCGGAGATCTTTTCGCTGGCTAGGCGGAAAAGGAACTGCCTAGGTAGCTACATTGGGGGATGCGGGGGGGCGGGGAGTGGGAGGGGCATATGTAAATCTTTGATTTTAGCTAGTATGTCCGAGATTCTGCGCATGCGCGGGAGTAAACCCACTTGTGTGCATTTCACAGACCACACTCGAAGAAACTGGAAATACTACATAGAGCTGATGGAAGTAGGCTACAATATTATTAAAATCCATAGATGAATAAGGATTCTGTACTTAAGGCATGCAAGGGGAGGAAGGCTCCAAGACTCTTCCTCCCTGGATCTCTATACCGCACTTCCTCTATGTTTCCTAAATAAGCTCTATAGGCTCTGAGGGAAACCTACTCCATATTTTTAGAACATTGCCAGAAAATGCCAGAAAAATGTTCAAAGGTTAAGACCGGAGAAAGATAGCTACCTCCCAGGTAAGGTCTTATTTTAAGCGATATAGACTGTGAAGCTATTTCTTCAATTCTAAGACATACTTTTCTCCCCCATATAAACATCTTTCAAAACAGGGTGTGTCCTAGAATCACAGGTGCATGTTAGGTATTTGTTGTTGCTGCTGGTACTGAAATTGGTGTGCATTGTACAATTGATGGCATCTTAGAAGCGAGTGCTGTTTTAGCCAAAAAAGACCGCTCCTACAGATTTGTTGAGAATGAACAAAGAGGCACCAGCATTTTGTCTTTCCACTGTACCTCTGCCTACATATGAGATCTCTTGTTGCTTCTGCAACAGTTTCCGGTGGCATCTGGAAACTGGTTTATGAAATCAGAAGCTTCTTCTGAAATCAAGCACATCCTCTGACTATGATATTAGATTATGTGATTTTAAATAACAGGTTTTAAGGTTTGATGTGTTTTAATGATTGTTCTAATGTATATGTTGATTTTACTATGTATGTCCATATGGCATCAAATTGCTGCCAATACATGTAATATGCCTTGAGTTCCCTATGGGGTGAGAAGGGTGGGGTATAAATATGGTAACTAAAATTAAAATAAGTATGTGAAAGGAAAGGAGAAATGGGACTGCCTCTATTCAAGGTGTGCTGACACTTCAGCAAACAACAGTTTGTTGGTGAATCTTCTTCCCTGTGATCTGTATTATATATTTTACTTCTCACAGCTATTTCTGCATTTACAACTCATGACAAGCCATGCTGTATGCTATCTCTGATTTCTTCTTTTAGCCATGAATTTATGGCAAATTAACTAATCTCATAGGATTGCCTATTTGTGGATTGTTTCTTTCTCATTCCCTTTGTCATGTCCAGCCTCAAGTTGGGTAGTTATGGAAAGAAGTCATGGACAAGCAAACTTGTTTTCTGATGCCTTGGAGACTAGGATGCAGAAAAATGGCTTCAAATTACAGGAAAGGAGATTCCACCTGACCATTAGGAAGAACTGGATTGTTGCCAGGGTTTTTGGGGCTATATGGCCATGTTCTAGAAGCATTCTCTCCTGACATTTCGCCTGCATCTATGGCAGGCATTCTCAGAGGTTGAGAGGTCATTAGGAAGAACTTTCTAACTATGAGAGCTATTCAGCAGTGGAACTCTCTGTCTCAGACTGTGATGGATTCTCCGTTGGAGGCTTTTAAACAGAAGCTGGATCTGTCAGGGGTGCTTTGAATGTGATTTTCTTGCTTCTTGGCAGGGGGTTGGACTGGATGGTGCACAAGGTCTCTTCCAACTTTATGATTCTATGATTAAGCCTTATTGCTAGGTTTGGACATAATATCAAATAATGATTTAAATACCAGCACGAATCTAAAGACTGTGAATGGCTAACAAATTATTATTTGTTTTCAGGGATAAGATTCTGGTGGAACAATAGGCCAGACTTCCAACAGCCATCAACTTGGCTTTCTGTTATATGCAAATCTAAGCACTGAGTACCTGTATTTTTATTTTTATCCATCCATTGAATTTACATCCCATCTTTTTCAATACAACTGATTCAAATCAGAGAATAATTTCATTGTCTCAAATAAATGTGTCCACTTCTATGTGGTCACTTTTCTGCCTGACTAGCTGTTACTGGATGAATGGAGACATAGGGATCGCGGAGAGAAATTTAAAAACATTTATTAAAGAATAACAATATAATTTGTCTTTAAAGCATATGGCATCCCCCTTTGTTTTTATATATTTCTTTCCTTGCACCAGTTCAAAAACCTGCTCACATCTTGTATACAGAACCCACAAATTACTCCTCTCCAACATACTTGAAGTAGTTTGAAAGAAAGGACCAAGTAGTCAAGGAAGACTGTCACTGACCTACATCGACACAAACAACTGTAAAAATCATTCATTCCAACGAGATTTGGAAGCTGGTGCTTTTTTCTATTTATGTGTCACTGCACATGGTTGTAGGGAGGAGTCTGACTCAGTTTCTTTTCCAATACCAATGCTGAGTTAGAGCCAACTCACAGCTCTTTGCAGTCACTTAATTCTTATGAAATTCTGTAAATTCTTTCAGTTTATTCATACATACATGAAATACAGCAGGGCTGTCCAAGTGGCCCCCCAACCCCTTCCCCACGGCCCCCTACCCTCCTACAAGATACCTGCTTTTTAAGATTTTTTAAAAAAGTTTTTTAAATATTTTTTTGAATATTTTTTATTTATTTTTTCCTGGCCCGGGGGGGGGGGGTGAGGGGCAGGGCAGGAGGAGGAGCAGGCTCCCTTCCTCCTCCTCCTACTTCCCTCCCTCCCCCCTCTCCCCCTCCCTCCTTCTCTCTCTCTTTCCCCCTTTCATTCCTTCCCTTTTCCACCACTTGAAAGAAAGAGGAAAGGAGAGAGTGCACCAAGCGAGAGGGGGCGTGGCCAGAGTGAAAAGGGGGCGGGGCCGAGTTCAGAGCGCGGGGCGGGGGGATGCTCATCCATTCCCTTTCCGGCTTCCTCCTCTTCTGAGGATTCCTGCCAAGTTTGGTCCTGATCCATCATTATTTGAGTCCACAGTGCTCTCTGGATAGAGGAGAAATATGGGTTGCTTACCTGTAACCGTAGTTTCTTGAGTGGTCAGCGTGAATAGCACCTATGGTATTTCCTGCGCCCTGCGCAGACAGTTCGAATCTTTAAAAGTTAATATCACTTTAAACTGTAGCCCCGCCCACATCCCTCGAGCATATATAGCCAGTGGGAGGGGCTGCCACCTCAGATCCTTTACTCGCCGCAAAAGCAGCTTGAAGGACTGAGGCATGATATCAGCGGGGGAGGATGGGGAGTGTGCTATTCACGCTGACCACTCAAGAAACTACGGTTACAGGTAAGCAACCCATATTTTCTTTTCGTGGTCAGCTGTGAATAGCACCTATGGTAGACTAGCGAGCTAATAACATGGCTGGTGGGTATCATGCCACCGTAGTGTAGGACTGCTCTGCCACAGAATACATCCTGTGCAAGATGAAGGTGAGCAGAGTAGACCAAGCATCTATCCAGCAGTAGCCTAGGTCTTCCAAAGGAAGCCCCTCAACGAGTAGTGGGGTTACCATAGATCTAATGGAATGATCCTTAAACTACTCAGATAAGTACAACCATTCAAATGGTAAGTCAGATATGCCCCTGGGACAATCCAGAAAGGCAACAGTTCCTTACACACATGGAGGCCACTGGCATCCTCCCAGTACGTTTAGTGTAACCATGCTATGCATGTCGAAGGAGAAGAGAATAGACGAACCACTGTCTACCAGAGATCTTCTACAGTTCTGGAAATTAAACATATAGTCGATGAAGACTGTATTATAGAGGCGCGGAAATTGAGAGAAGAAGGATCGAGCACTCCCAA